>KZ112939.1:781183-824725 GCA_002120325.1 Daldinia sp. EC12 | reverse complement strand
TGATATTTTTTTCGATTTTTACTAGTTCATATTGATGTAGATGCACGTATTTTTATATTAAAATATTAAATTTTTTCGAAAAAAATTTTTCTCTAAATCAAAATTTTTCAAATTTAATTAGTTTAATTACTAAAAACTAAATCGTACTAACTAAACTAACTAAAACTAATTTAATATTTAGTTTTTTTAATTTTTAGTTTTTAGTTTTTAGTTTTAGTTACTAAGAAATACTAATTTAATTACTAACTAATTTCGCAACCCTGGTTGTGAATACTTCTATGGGTGTATGTCTAGGTAATCGTGGATCATTTGAATGTACCACTTGATTTCTTTGTTGGATGGGATGTATGTTGTGAGTATAGACGATCTTCAAAAATTTACCTAATAGATTCCTGTTTGCTATAACTAGGTAACTAGTCAGTTAGGTAGTTACCAGTTTAAAAGAGAAACTCAGAATGCATACCTACTAAGGTAAGGTAGGGAGAGCTAGATACGAAGTATACTATTAAACCACACGCATGGGGGTAATTAAATCTAGTAAACCCTGGTAAATTATTCCAGGTGTTGTTGTTGGAGATTCTTATGCGTGGCTGCTCAACCAAATAATATCTCAACCTGTAATATAAACATCGAAACAATTAGTGGAAAGCTCCAGATTCTCGGTTTCATACGTGTCATTATTTTAATATATACTAGGTACCTAATGATCTTAGATAAGATGCGCTTTACATGTATAATCTAGTCATGTCATTTGACAATTTCTGTAGAAGCTTTTCCGTGATGCTACCATGTAGGTAGTGTACAATACATTCAGTAGCAACGGGGGGCATATGGTAGCAACCTTACAGCGTTGTAGCAGTGTTAATAACAACACCCCCTTTTTCGTAGTACCAGCTGCACGAGTCATTGCCTGTCGAAATGACGCTAGGATCGACAATTCGCATCCCCCCTTGTCTAGCGTGGCAGCCACCTAACCACTCAGCTTTTTAGATCACTATTTAGATACATGCAGGCACCTAGTTTATTTCGGTACGTACCCTTTCGTGCCCTTCGTGACACCCTGGCAAACCCTTGCAATTCCTTGCAATTCAGGTACCCAAGCAAACATCAGACCCTTTCATTTTCCCTGTCATTTGTCCCCATCTCACCCTCTCACCTTCTCTGTACAGGCTCAGGTCAAGTCTTGTCCGTTCCTTTCGGCGCATACATCATTCCCCCTTTCCCACTTCTCACTACTTCTCCTTCCTTCTTTTTCTTCCCCAAGGTGTTTGGCCTGACTACGAGTTCGATACAGCATTCGTGAGACCTCAACCCCGACCAACTACTTCCACTCTTTCCTGTCCGCCTAGGCGTACTTTCATTCTTTAAAATACCCCCCGAGTCTCCTCACTTCTCGTCGCTGACCATTCAAGCTACTTACGCGACTTGACAAAACTTGTCGACTAGTCAACCAATTCCATTCACTTTTAGTCATTCCTTACTTGGACGCCAGCCGCCCCATCAACGTTGATCGATCCGCTCTCGGAAGCACTCACTAAAAGCTCTCACGTACTCGTCTAACATAAGAGCCGTCAGTTGTGTTCTTGTCTAACCACACTCGATTCAACTGGCCTGCCGTTGGTTTAGAAATACCTTCGCCCATCTTTTCTAACTACTTAAACAACACCCATCTCCACTGCCAGCTGGAACTGAAGAGTTACATCCTTCATCCAACCATATCCGATCTCTACCCGAAGTTAAGACTTCCGAAGGCATTTTTTGCAGAGGTACGTGATCAAGAATTTCATTGTCTCTTAAAATATATCCTATTCCCCAATATCAAGGATCTCTTGGTTATCCCAATTGGTATTTCTTCATGGTGGTGTGGTAAAGCTTTGTTCCTGCTTGAAGGGGAACATAATTTCTTCCCCTTTACCAATACAAAGCGTACCCTAAAGAATAAAGCAAAATACCCTTTGGTTGAAGGGCGTCTGGACCCATGTGTTGGAGAATGGTTACAACAAACGAACTACCAGATCAAAACCACACTTACGCGGCACGTTGCGACTGATCCATGCTCTACGTCTTTTTTTTTTCCCCTTCTGTCGTATACATTCACTCCTTGGAACCAAGATAGATCGAGCAAGTAGACTCTGATCATAGCCACATTCATTTTTTCTTTCTATTCATGACATTATCAGATTAAGCCTTGTGCATTACTCACACCTTATAGTTATCTGTCTTTCATTAAGCTTCACGCCGAGCAAAATGAGGTCCTCGATTCTTGTCGCCGCTGGCGCAGCATCGCTAGCTGTGGGCAGCCCCGTAGAGGTGGAGAAGCGTGCGATAGAGACCCAATGGGTTACAGACTTTTTCACGGTTACTGTTACCGGTGGTCAGCCTAAGCCAACTTTCTGGGCCCCGAATGAGCGTCCCGTAGACTCAAACCCTCCCGCACCTGCCGTAACCGAGAGCCCTGAGGCACCACCGCCGCCTCCGGAGCCAACCGTTGTGCTTGTTACTGAAACCCTTCAGGCTCCTCCCCCTCCGGAGACTACCCAGCCGCCAGCCGAGGAGGAACCTGCCCCATCGCCTGAGCCTCAGCCAGAACCTGAACCTGAGCCAACTCCCGAGCCGGAGCCTGAACCCGCTCCTGAACCAGCTCCCTCTGATTTCGTTGGTCTAGCAATTCAGCACCACAATTTCCATCGCTCAAACCACTCTTCCCCCGAACTCAAGTGGAGTGAGAAGCTTGCTGGTTACGCCTACCAGACCTCCCTTTCCTGCAAAATGCAGCACGATATGTACGTTTTGTTGGTCATAACATACTATTTCCATTACTAATTTTCATCTAGGGACCAAGGTGACAAGGGCTACGGCCAGAACTTGGCTAACTGGGCTACGAGCGCAGATGCCATCAAGCTGGGCGAGACCGGTGCTATCAAGATGGCCGTCAGTGATATGTGGTACAACGGAGAGTTCAACAACTTCCTTCCGGACTACTACGGCCAGGAGTCTCCCGACATGTCGAACTTTGAGAGCTGGGGTCATATGTCTCAGCTGGTTTGGAAGGAATCGACCGAGGTTGGCTGCTCTTCCCACTACTGCGAAAGGGGAACCATGTACGACGACTTCGATGCTTGGTTCACCGTCTGCAACTACAGCCCCCCTGGTATGTATCCTTTAATTTATGACTTGAATACTTTTATACTAATATATGACCCAGGAAACATTGGTGGTGCTTACGGCGCTAACGTCCTCCGACCTGTCGGTAAGGCTACCGTCACCGCGTAAGTTGACATAAGGGTTCGCATTACGTTTTGGGCAGTATGTCGCTAGTATAGGCAATACGTGCCACGCAAAATCTCCTTCGATTCTTCAGTGTATAAATCAATACGCAAATTTTTACAAAAACCAGCACTCGCAGTATGATTGTTGATGACACATGGAAAAACCGGCGTGAATGGGGCACCAGGGAAAGGATGGTCCTGGATTTCTAGCATTTTCTTCGATTCGTTGTTGGGCTTCGAGCCATTGCACTTTTTTCATTCTTGGTCAGACTTGTCGTATCTAGAATATGGCCTTGCATTAACCTGCGGAGTTGGACGTCTATTCTCGCAATGCGTTCCATCAAGTCTGACCTATTTATCAACCAAACTCGTCTTCACTTCTTGTACCTTTCACTTTTATATGTTCCACATTTCCCAACAAGTCAAGAGGGCAGGGCTCAAACTTGAGCGCGTTGCCTAGGTTCTTAAGGTCGGGAACATACGGTCAAGCCAATCGGGTTGTGGAATAAATCCGGACCGTATATTCGTTGTATGTAGAACTCATTCGATACTAACGAAGACTTATGAACTGCATAGAACAATTTTAAATGAGAGTCGTAGCTTTTCAGTTTACCCATGTTGAATCTAATGAATACCTACCTATTTGCCTCAAGTATGTCGTGTAGCAAGTAGCTACGCCCTATAAAAATGGAATACGTTGGTTAATGGTGTGTTCTAGCTAGAGATGTTCAGATATAATAGCCCATGTTCTGTTCACCGCTGCCCTAAAAAAGAACCGAGGAAGCAAAAGGTCGTTGCCAGGGTTGTGTGACAATTCTGTAGGGAGGTTTTTATAGGTGGAAAGGCAAGGAGACGTGCAACGTTATACTGCCAAAAGCGATCTACCGTACAATCTACCAGTCTGGTTTAATAGGCTCACGTAATGCGAAGTTCCATTGATTAATATCCCGGGGTTGCAGGGTATGGTAGGGGGTTGGGCAAGCAGAAATACGGGATTATGTACCTACGCCTATGTGCTTGGCGCAGCGATTGGGATTGGCAAGCGGTTACGATGCGAAAGTTGGGTTAAGCTTCTACGGCTACAACTACGCCTTTTCGTATTGTTCGCCAAGAGGGGCCTTAATAGCCGATTAGAGTGGTAGAATGGGCGAATTTAGCTTTTGATGTCCTAAATAGGGTAGGGCAGCAACGTTAAAGAAGTGGAATTAGACTAGGTATAATGTAGATCGGAAGTGAAGCATAAGGCTATGGTTAGTTATTGGAAATGAATGTTTGATCCAGCTCTGAGAAATGGTTGATACTATGCTTGACGCGTCGCGGTTACGAGACGATGAAGTCTCCTGGACCGATGTTACTGGGTTTGCGCATTGAGACGAGAAATAGAAGGTAGAGTAGCAGATGGCTGTGGTATAACTATCAATTATCAGCCCATTGTTTGCTACACAACCCGGTAAGAACCCTAGATGCTTGGCTGACGCCCTGGTATAGGGACAGCATATGTATCGTAGGTACCCTTTCCACCCAGTTAACGCAGAAGCCGGCCCGCGACTATACCATATATCAACATCAACAACTTTCAATATCACATACTACAAATCATTTCTTAATTTCGTTCTTCTGGCGGCTTGCACTTCCGAGCATCTAACGTATCCATCTAACGTTAGGGTTGGCAGGCAAGCGGTTATATAGGGCATAATCACCAAGCTCACAATATTCTCCCCAGTGATCTGTTGGCCATTCGAATAAGGCATGGCAGTGCACAATCTTTATATTACTGCGTGCAAATACCAGAAATTTTACGACCGAGAACGTTCTTGTCCCGACCAGGCCCACGAGCGAATTCAAGCATGCTTCAAAGTTGAAAAGGGAGATACGCAGAAGACCGATATTGATACTCTCGTACCTGATGCCCTCTTATTCCGTTATTGTAACAAAGCTTATAGGCCTCGCCACTATCTCGCATCAGCTTTTGGATAAATAGCGCTCTGCAGAAGGCTCTCACCCCTCTTTGGGCAGTACGTAAGTTTATATGTACAATGACTACCTAACCCAAGGTAGTCCGTCATCTCGGTTAAGAAGTGGCCTACGCAAAGTTGCATAGAAATATCGGGTCAACCTATACAGGGATAAAGCCCCAGATATAAAGCTCAGGGCAAGCAAGAAGCCACAGCTCTCTTTCCTACGGTTGTGTTTCTTGGATATACCTATGAGGGTAAAATATCCAGTGTATATACCTTCCAGACATGCTAGCACGTAAGGCTAAAATATGATCAGCTTTGTTCATGATATAGCTTCCACATCATGTGTACTATATGTACCCAGGAGATGCTTGACCCCATCAGCGTAAGCCTTCCCTTCACGATATCACATTCTCGAGACTTGGGAAGTCCATAGTTATATGAACAGTCATATTTAAATGTATGATGCTCGCATAACCATGCTCCATGTATTATTCGTCGCCTTCCGGGCTCAACCTATCCAATTCTACTCAACATCGAAGATTTTTTTATCGTTCTATGCAGCCGAAGGAGTGATGCCGGTAAGTTCGAGTTTTATACAGGTCTATCAGTCACGTATTGATTTGACTGTTGGTTGCAGTTCATCCCTACTATAATATATATCGAGCAACTAGAGTCCACTTGATTCTTTATAGTAGCTGAGTCTCGTGACGGCCCAAAGGGGAATCTGTGCTCCAAGAATAAGCTTGGAGAAGGCGCCGCGTTCAGAATAAGCTTCATTAGGGCAATTAAAGAGGACTTCAAGGCCTAGGCACACGAGTTCATAACTTATATAATGCTGGTATAAACTTCCAATGGCTAACCCTTCCGTGCCATAGTTATAGGTAGAAAGCAATCTAATCAACCAGCTTAGTAGTGCTTCATAACGATATTATAGATATACCTTGAAGCTACTATATGATAGATATAACTGCACTAATCCCAGTTTTGCGTTAAAAAATAAAGTCTTATACATCATGGATATTTAGTCGTCAATAAGGTATAGACAGCGGATATCTCGTCCTTAGTATCAGTGGTTTTACGTGAAACATGTGGAACGCTGAATACATTCTGTATGTACGGGTAGCTATCTTAGGCCGTCAGAGTTCCTTGCGGAACAGCAAATTTTGTTCTCATACTTTGTGTTCCACCTTGTGGCACGTAGTTCCCGTCTCATTGCCGGCCAAGTCGTCAATCACAGAGGCATTCATCTCTCATATCTTCAATAAAGAGCACCAACCCAAAGCTAAGGTAGTTATAGCCATTTCTACTGCTTGAAATGCACTTTCACAGCGCTGTAACTATGGCCTTCTTGGGCCCTCTTGCCGTCCTGGCAGCACCACAAGGCGAGATTGCTGATGACCGCCGCGTCTTTCTATTCGAGGACTTCTACGGCCAGCTAGATGACAATGGAAACAAGATTCCCAAGCGTGGCATCTCTGGGCCGAATCTTCTTCGGCGCAAGAGCGACTACGTCTCCAGCTGCGGCAGCCAGTGGGTTCCCGTAGGTGACTTCGCCAACGTTCGTTCCTGGGTCGGGTACAACTCGGCCGTCGACGCTTTCTGTCAGCATATCACCACCAATAACGATGGGAAACCCACCGTCGTCGGTCCCCGCGCCTACACCGGCACTACCGTCCGCACCAACAGCAAGGGAGAGCAGATCGGCCTCGACGGTGGCAAAAACCCGGAGGACGCCAACACCAACATCATACCTGGACATATCGAGTTTGAGATACACAATAAGCAGAGCACTGGTGACCATATTCCCGACTGTAAGTTATCGGAGCGAAACTTGAATGTATACTAGTATGCTAACATAAACTTTTTCAAGTGGCCAACTGCAAGCTGTATCTTGGGATGATGACGCGCTCCAATGCCAACGGTTACCACTGCTATGGGGAAAAAAACAAGGACACCAAGGGGGGCACTTGGCAGGTCGGCAGCGACCAAATCTCTTACCACGCTCTGCCTGGTAAGAATTAGGTTAGATTATTTCGAACAACAGAAACTTTTGGAGACAACTCGGCTAGAGTTATCTATCATGCCCCTTTGGCAATACGTGGAGGAATGGTGCGCTCCTTTATCTGTTATGAAATTGGCCTTTTCTAACTGAGAGGAATAGCTCGAAACCATTGCGTGTCGGGAAGCTGACCTCTATAACTATCTCCTTAGTCACTATTTATTCTTAAAATACTATACACTAGCTTTTTATCCTCGCTTGCTTGTCTTTCTTGAGTATCGTCGTATAATGACAAAGTGGTAGTATGTCTGACTCTAATGATACATCCAGATCTTATCTTTTGATGCTGCATGCGAGAGAGAGAGAGAGAGAGAGAGAGAGAGTATTTAGACTGAGTAAGCATCGGGTTAACACGGCCAGGGTTTTGATAACCTGCTTTGGGGATTGGATACACAGATGGACGCACGATACATTCACCTGTGATCATGTCACAGTACGTTACGGTCCTTATAGGTCGAGATAGCAACGTCAACCTCTCGAGTTGAAATCGACCTACCTTTTGGTAGTGTAGCGGTTTGATAGCTATGTCTCGAACCATTGCAGATCACCTATGGCCCTTACCTTAACGCCCTTTAAAGGCATGTAAGTCCGTACAGCTCTACAATAAAGTTAGCTAATAGACGTATTCGCGCTACATGTTCTGTATTGTATTTTAGTTTACATATCTAACGAGATTCCTTCAGGGCTCTGGTAATTTGCAGCGCGGTGGCAGGGGCATAGAATGTGGTATTGTGGAAAAAACCTGGTGTCCAAGGGTTACCCCTGAGAGGGTAGTCCCTTTGTTCCCTGACAGATAACTCTAGGCAAGGAGAACCTGAAGAATAAAATAAAATAAAAGCTCATTGGATAGTGAGCAATTAGCAGGTGTTCGGCGATATAGTGACCTCAGGGGTTGCTGGCTCATTGATACACAGTACTTGATTATTAGCATGGCATGATGTCCTTTGAAAGGAGAAACCTTGAAAAAAAGGGTAGTGGAACATCTCTAGTTACGGGTAGGTGTGATACTAGCTGTGATAGTTTACATAACAACGATAGTACAGCACCTTTGGGTTTTTCATTTTCATGTCTATCATATTAGGTAAACTCCTTTTTACAATCTGGGTTCATAGCATGGCAAAAGAGTCTTGGAATTATGGGAAATAAGGTGAATAGAGAAAGTCACCAAGAGACTACATGGTGAATTTACCAGCGATGTATTTAATACAGACATGCTTCTGTGTCTAGATTCATCTCCTCTATCATCCCGGACTTGTCTATACCTAAGCATGCACCTGGTGAACAAGGTAGAGACATGTGACAAGAGAAAAGATGATCGTCAACGACATCAAAAACATAGAAACCTATCGTCAACAACTCCTCTGAAAGTAAGCAGATAATTTAGGTTAGGAGCATCTTTCAACAACAACCAAACAGCCAAGTGGTCGCATGCACATGCCAAGACATCACGAACCTCCCTTGAGGTTTGGGGTTCGACTCATGTGCATGTTGATTTCTGGGATGATGATTACAATGTGCATGCATTTTCGAGCTCAAGGGTACCAAGTGGTATGGTACCAAGTGGTATTCGGCAATGACTACAAGACATTTCGCTCTGACCAGAAATCATTTTTTGGTCCCCTCTTCCTCTTAGCCTTTAAATCAATAGTTGCTGGGGATGGTGGTGATTTCGACAACTCGATGTTACTATACTAGTAATTAATTGGTACCTTTCCACCCCTTCTTCTTTCAGCAACCGCATGTCCTATGGAATCATTATTCTGACCTAGCCTTTCTTCCTACTCGTTGTCTCTCCCATAAACTTCTTCGCTTATCCGGGTTCGTACTTTGTTCTTCTCGCATTATGCTTTCGTTTGAAGCAGCATATCTTACCCTTACGTGATGTCATATTCTTTGTGCTAAAGGATGCATGTCTAAGACATACTAATCAGATACCTAATGATGCATTAACTATTCGTACTATAGCGACGCTACTACTATGTTGTTTAGTATCGCCGGATATAAAAATTAGGCAGGTATTTGAAGTGGCACGAACAAAAGAGAGGATTTTAAGCCTCCTATCTAGGGTGTTATATAAATAAGTTAAAATACACCAAGGATGAAGTATCAGATCTAATCTGTAAAATTGAGGTGAAATAGCGTTATCTCTTCCCGCTACGATGAGACCAACGGGAATTCTTGGCACTTAATGTGCCACGCGGCTCACCTAAGAAGGATCCAAAATTAGAGGCGAGTTGGTTGACAGAAACTGTTTGGTGGTTAGACATAAGCATTTTGATTTCTTGGCATTGGATCGAATAGGCAGCTCGTGTTTTAATAGAACCAGCGTCGTATTGGGTCAGGTATGCATAATACTACCTATGTATAGGGCTTTAGTTGAATTTGGACTGGTGAAAATATACGACAGAAGGCTTAGTAGACGACGGGACCAATCAAATAACGTGGCGAAAATTAGGATCTCTGTAATCTTGTACTTCATATGGAAGGTTATTGTTACATGTTGTATGCGCCTCGTACTGCTTTGTGTTACCTTGGATTTGTTAGTTGGGTGTTTGTACCTTATCTCTTGTGGTTATTGTATTGATTGGTACGGATTAGTATGTATTGTCGATGCAGCAGCAAAGAAGAAGAAAGACGCGACATGCGCTTGTGCATAAATTATAGCGCTCAGCTGATAGGAACGACGTGGGGTTTTAGCGGTCGCTAAGTTCTAGTTTGGGATTGGTAAAATTGTTAGTGGCGTCTATATTTCTAGGTAGGTACCTGCTGAAGATCTTTAGCTTGATACATGTAAAATGTTGCTTTAGGAATTACCTAGGTACATATCTGCCCTGGGGGGGACTTTAAGAAAAAAAAAGGAGGGTCTTCGACGCACGCGGCCAAGGCGGCTCTGATGCGGAGAAGAGCATAATTTCCCAGGTACACCGCTGGTAGCATCCAAGCATCTGATGGAAAGTCCCCAGAATAAACTGTTCAGATCGGGTAATACACATACAAATTAAGGTTGACAGTTACATGCTAGTAGTATCAACTGGGATCAACTATTACCAGTCAGCCAGCGTACAGCTATTACAAGTACCTACCTAGTGTACCTCTAAGAAGACAGGTGCAGGTACTACACTATGTAGGGCAGGTGTAGCTTAGGTTAGGTACCTAACTTAGCTACCAAGACTTATAAAAAACACAGTATGTACGACTGGAATAATGGTTGCGCATTCATTCCTTACTCTATTCCTAGTGTACCTGTATTAAAATCCTCGTTGGCCCCTGGTTAGCCTTGGCATGCTAGGGCCTTCTTTCAGGATTTACCAGTCACTTCCACAAACCTGCAAGACCCAACCAGCATCCAGGAACAGAACTGACCAAGGAGAGGCAAAAAAAGCGACTCTATCACCATTCATCCCTCCAAACAATGTCCTATAGTCTTGGCATTTCAAAAATGACGATCTTAGCTTTGGGACACGAAGGTTCTTGGCATTCTTCTTGGCAAAACGACGGAAAAGACGGCATCATGTCGCATGTCTAGACAATTAGATAAAAATAGGGGGACCCGTCTTCCATTTTCAAAATGCCTTTTTTTGACGCTTTTCTTTTCCCTCCTGTTCGCCACAACCCACCTAAAAGAAGTTCGCCATCCTTTCTTAATTCTTCCCGCCCCCCTTCTCCGTCTCCTTCTCGATGGGCTTTGGTTGTGCATCTGTATGATATCGCGGTAGCTTGTCCTTTTCCTCGCTCATTCTCACTCTTATTCATTCCTTCATTTAGGCCACGTTTTATCTCTGCCCTTGCTCTCATTTTATTTCTAACCTTTATCGAGACGGAGCTTACGCGTCCACTACAACGTGCTAATCGTATTGTGGGGTAGTGAACAACTACATTTTTTTTTTCTTCTTCCTCCTTCGCTTAAAACAGTTGATTTGTTGCGCGCGCGCAACCACACAAAGACTCAATGGGATGGATTACGGATCAGTATTCTTTTCCTCGACAGCTGGCGTCGAGTCGATACGTCACCATGGTGCTATCACGCAGAAGGTCGCTTTTACTCCTGGGCTTACCATTATTGCTAATAAGTTCGTATACCTCGTATAACCTCTTCTTTTTTGAGGCTTGCTTTCATGTATAGGGTTTCTTACGACTAACAAAATTCCGTAGTTTTGCTATTTTCCGGTAGCGTTGGTGTCGATAACGAATGGGGAGTTAAATTAGACAGCATAGGAGACAACTTCAAAGCTGGTGTTAGCTATGTAACTGGTAACGGTACCGTTCAAATATCATATCCTTCGACCGATGCGCCCCATAATAGTTCTATGCCGGCGAATTCGACGCTCATTCCCTTCCCGAGCGACTTGGCCAGCGGTGCCACTGCTACTACCGTAAGGACTAAGCCATATGCCCGACCCGGTTACGAACTACCGCTTGCCAATGGAATACCTCTTCGTATCATGGCGCTTGGTGCCTCAACTACTCGTGGTGACAGTCCCGAGGAGGGAATCGATAACAACGGTTTCCGCCGACCTCTTCGCGAGAAGCTTACGGCCATCGGCAACAAAGTCAATTACGTCGGAACTCAACGTCTCGGAAACATGACCGATAATGATATCGAGGCTTATCCCGGTGTTGTTACCAAGACTATCCATGGAAATGCGAAGAAGGCTGTCCCTAAGTCGAAACCTAACCTATTCCTTATCAACGCCGGATCCAACGATTGTTTCCAGCACGTTGATATCGACAACTTCTACAAGCGTTATGATGCTTTAGTCCGCTACCTCCTCGAAGCCTCGCCGAGATCTACTATTATCATGTGCACCATCCTACCTACTTGGGACAAGCGATTCAATGGTAGAGAGGAAGTCTGGAAGGTCAACCCGCAGATCCGAAGGCTTGCCAAGATCTACAAGCAGCAGGAACTTCCGGTGGTTCTCGCGGAACTGCAGGGTCCCGACGGAATCCAAGACGAAAATCTGGCTTCCGATGGCATGCACCCTGGTACTGCCGGTTACGAAATGATGGCTACCAAGATGTACGAGGCTATTGTAGAGGCGGACGCCAAGGGCTTCCTACAACCTCCTGAGCCTGTCCCGGGCATCCTCGACGACGGAGATGATGAGCGAAAGGACGAGGACTACAGGAAATGGGTGGAGCGAAAGAAGAAGCTCGAGAACGCGCTAGAAGCTGCCGAGCAGAAGGAAATCCACAGGATGCTAGCGGAATTAGAAAAGATCAAGAACGAGAAGGATAAGCCAAAGGAGAAGAAGGCCAAGAGCACCAAATTACGGCGACGTCCAAAGATGCTGTTCTAGTTAGCTTTTGAAGCGGGTTAATTTAAGACAATTGGGCAATATTTTTGTTTATTCATTATTGTTATAATGGTCTTGCCCTATACGAAGTAACGGCCGCATCATTGTTATCATACACCACATATACCATGTAGACTATGTATCTATTAATTATATCTGAGAAGACAGAAATTTTAATTACCTACTCCCGGTTTCTGTATTATTTATTCCGTGATGTTGTGTAGTACCCATTCGTGTAACTTTGAAGTTCGTTCTGATACGTTCGATTTGTGTGGATGGATCTAACTTGCTGCATGTCATATGATCGATAATCTACGCGGCAAAAAAAGCGAGATTTCACACCATATTGTCGATCGAGTATGTATATGGATAGACTTGTATGAGGTATGTACCTAATGCAGATATCGTGCGGTGCGGACTCTAATAATAGCCTGAGACTGCGATGCGATGGATTGGTTACTGTGCCACGGGGAGTCGAGTTTTAAGTTTTGGGATTTTTAGCGAAAGTTTCTATATCCGGGCCGCCGAAAGTTACCGTCCAGTCGGTGAAAATGGATTGGTAGGAGCTTTTTTTTTTTTTTTTTTTTTTTTTTTTGTATTTAAGGTTCAGTTTGCGCTAGCCGATAGGGTGTGGGAATTTCCGGGTTCCAGGCCAGACCTTTTTAAGTTTCTAGCTTGTGTCTTCTCTCCGGTTGGTTAGAAGGGACAAAATGCTGCAACCCAACCCACCTTTTGATCGCTGTCTCCTGCCACCTGATAAAAAAGTCTTGGCTTGAAAGGGCCAATGCGAACTGCATGAGAAACGAACGCGCCCATGGACGTGGACCGCGAATCTGAGGCTGCAACCTCCGCAAATTTCGTGCGACGTTCGCTTGTCATCTTGTCATCATTAATTTTCGTAATTCGTCGTTGGTTCGTCGTCAGCCTTATTGAATGATAATCATAAGATACCTAATGTAATTGGGGGAAAAACAAATTAATCTTTAGAAATTTAGATATTTGTTGTTGTTAATTGGGGTGTTTTGATAAAAAAAAGGTAATGGCGATTTGTTCGCGATAGTCTTTATTTTTTTCAAAGCATAATTCTCCCCCTTAATTCGTGTCGGTTCTTGTGTAATGGCCAGTCAAGCCAGCGTAGCAAGCAGCCAACCCGATCCACGACAGTTGAGACTTATAGCTGCCGCTGCTCAAGCCAACGAGGCAAGGCTCCGCGATATCTTGGCTGAAGACCCGCCTTGGACGTCTAGTACCGACCAAGACGCGCTCCGCCAATCCCTTCAGAAAGCCGCGGCGCGTGGCAAGCTCTCTATTGTTAAGCTCTTACTCGACCATGGTGCCGAGGTCAACCCTAGACGAGAAAATGAGATCCCTGCTCTGGTGAAGGCGGCCGAGGGAGGACATGCAGATATTGTAGCTGAGCTGCTGAAGCACAATGCGGATCCGAATGCGCGAAATCGCAATGGGCAGACCGCTCTATTTAGTGCCTGCTTGAAGGGGTTCAACAAAGTAGTTGAGACTCTATTACAAGGTCATGCGAATGTTGAAGCGCAAGACAAGGAAGGGCGAAGTCCTTTACTATTCCTGGCTTCAGAAAAGCCGGGGAAGGTAAAATGGACTATTGAGACCTTGAAGCTGCTCCTGAACAATGGGGCCAACCTCGAGGTGAAAGATCAAATTGGTCGAACACCGCTACTATGGGCTGCAACTAATGGCAATGTCGAACTTGCTAGTATCTTGCTGGAAATGGGCGCAGATATCACGGCTACGAATAACCGTGGACGGACTGCGCTGCATCTTGCTGCCGAGAGCCATCACAAGGAACAGCACCAAGATATGGTCAAGTTACTCCTTAATCACGGGGCTAATCCTTGTGCCGTTAGTGATGGCGGTTGGACGCCTCTTCACAACGCTGCGCAGAATGGGTATGCGCCTGTTGTCTCATTGCTGCTAGAAGCTGGTGCGGATGTAAATGCCGAACTTTCTAATGGAATGACGCCTTTACACTGGGCCGCTTTTAATGGATTTGAGGACATTGTACGGCTCTTATTAACTAGGCCGGATGTTGATCTATCTATCAAGGATAGCTTCAACCGAACAGCGATGCTGTGTGCTGCCGAGAAAAACCACCCCGAAATCGTTCAGCTACTCTCACCTGCGCGAGCTGCCCACCGCCTGTCTTCTATTGCACGGCGGGCATGCCAAGCCTTTGAGGCTACTGTTGTAGACTTTGGCCAATTCGAGAAGAAACAGTTGGTCTCTAAGTATTCCGTATATGACCTCCTATACGGTTGGGATTCCGAAAACGACAAACCAAAAATTCCTACTCTAACGAAGAATATCAAGTATAAGCCAGACTTTAGATGGATCCATCTTCCCGCGAATAATGTATAATCCGATCGAATCTCCCCGTTATGATAACTACGGCTAACACAATATTATAGATTAATTGGATCGAGGTATTTGATTTCTCTTTCATATAGCAGCGTTCTGGTGAGCTCATCCTTTAGTAGACCCTACTTGCCAAGTCCTTTATTGAGGCAGGACATCGGGACATCGAAGCGTTTAAAGTACTGGAGAAATGCTTTGATCAAGAACATCGCGGAGAGCTTCCACACGCTCATTTCATGAGGACGTGTTCGCATCGTATTACGGCGCCTCGAACTGGTTTACAAGATAGAAGGGAGGATAAATCGACCCTGACTCCCTTGTCCGAAGAGCCCTCTGATGCTAGTGCAAGGTCGAGCCAGAGCGGCGGGGATACAACCCCTAAGCAGAATGACTATTTCGAGGACGATGCACCTACGAAAAAGAAGAGCAAGTCTGAGCAGATTATGGAACGGCACCCCAAGAAACATAAACGGTCTAAGGGGCCCCCGGGTAATCCACCGCATCGACAAGATAGCTCTGTGAATAGTTCAAATACTAAGTCCCAAGGTCCGCTTGCCTGGGGTACACCGGGGTTTGCGCCCTCGAATGGGAAAATCGTCTTATTTGTAAGTTCCTTATTCTATACTGGCAAAGTAATAGCAGTTACTAAAGTTAATTCATTAAGATGCCATTCCTCCATTACGAGACAGACGAGCGACGGCGCAAGATGAGCAGTGCCATCAGAAATGCCTACGAAAGGCGACATCTCATCGAGACCTCTTCGCGAGATTCTCTCATCATACACGCGTATTTGAACAGCAACCCGCCCCTTCATCCCCGACGGACCCTCGATCAATTCTTCTACCACGGTATCGACACGTCGGCCAGAGACACGGATCAAGTAGTCTACCGGTACTGTAAGAGATACTCGTTGGAGCCCAAAGTGTTCATGGTTGATCAACTGTGGCTCTGGATCATTGGGAAAGGTAAGTTTGTCTAGGATGCTGGTTGGGATTGCGACTTATTCGTCTTAGACCTGATTTTTACATGCTTCCCCCAACGCTGGGACCAACCTAAGCAAGATCCGCTGAACGTTCTGGATGGGATCATAGAAGAGACGAATGCTAAAACGCGTCCGCCAATTGGCTCTGTCTGGTACGTATATAACTTCACCCACCAAAAATACTTTGGAATTCTTCTTAAAATAGAGGCTAACAGATTTCGCATAGTATGTTACCTTACCGCTCTCCTTTAGTATCTACACGATCAACATATTTTACAGAGAGCACTCTGATGCTACAATTCTCAACTCTGTATTGGATATTAACATATACTAGATGATTTGGCAATGCTTATTACAAGCCGGTGTTCCGGGACGTTCGACCGACACCGACTCGATGACCAAGATTTTCAGTTTCTGGATATGTTCGAGAGCTCCATCGGCGTTGTCACGGATCGTGAAAGTCAGCTGTTCAGCCGATTCAATCGGGCTTCCGCCCAATCGGCACAATGGCTACAATACCACCGACGTCGCCGCAGTATGAGCCGGCCTGCTCGTCTCCCTTCTTTCGGGACAGCAGATCCGTGGGAAGGGAGCGGTATGGACCAATTCCCCGACGCGCTGCTCGATATCGGCGTCGAGACGTCGCTGTTGGCTGAGATCAAGGACATCCGCGACGAGCTGAGCATCATCGCCGTGCTCCTCGACTCGCAGGTATCCGCGCTCGGCGACTTCGAAGACCAGATCACGGAGGAGCTGCGCGCCGAGGGGCCCAACCGCCGGGTCACCGACGCCGCGGTCGGCGAGATCCGCCAGCGCGGCCGGGAACAGCTGCGCGGGCTCGAGGTCCGGCAGAAGGATATCTGGCGCATGGACCAGCAGGCGGCGTCGCTGTACGACAACCTGACGGACCTGCTCGACCTCAAGCAGAAGCACTCGAACGCGCTCGAGGCCCGGTTCGCGGGGGACCAGGCGGTTATCGCGGCAAAGCAAGGGCAGACTATCATGGTGTTTACGATCGTGACCATCATCTTCCTGCCCATGAGCTTCATCGCCGCGTTCTTCGCTATTAATCTGCAGGAGTGGCAGAACGGCACGGAGCTGACGATCCCGTACGTGAGCAAGTACATGTTCGGGATCGGACTGGGCGTCAGCGTGCCGCTTATCGCGATGGCGTTTGCGGTGACGGATATTTCGGACGCGGCGAGGGACATCCTCGGAGCGGGAAAGAGGTGGATAGGCGAGAAGAGGAGACGGCTCTCGACGGGAGGAGAGAAGAAGAAGAAGAAACACGACGAGGAGGTGGTGGTGCTCCCGGAACAGGAGACGTACGTGCCGCCGCCTCGACCCTCAATGTCGCTGTCTCAGCGGGAGCGTGGCGGCGCCAGCGGCGGCTTTAGCAGGGAATTGCAGACGGATGGGTTGTCGGCGAGGATGAGGCCGAGACATAGCCGCGAGCGCAGCGACGACTACGGATACTACGCCGCCGCGAGGCTGTCGCCCGTGTCGGGGCGTCGCGGATCAGGCGCTCCGCGGAAAGTTAGCTTCGGCGATGCGAACGGGAACGGAAACGGGAACGGCTATGCGAATGGGGGTCCGTGGACGCGGCCGAGTTTAGACCGAAGTCGCGGGAGAAGACTTAGTGAAGACTTAGAGAAGGGGCGGCGCGCATATGGATGAGTGAGTAATGAGGTATGAGAAGAAAAATAAGATGAAAAATAGGGAGGGCGTGAGTTATACGGGCGCGAATGAGTGGCGAGATGAGTTAGATGTCGAGAAGTATACGATCCATATACCCGAGCAGAGTTTCGGCTCATACGTAAAATAATGATCTATTGGTTCTTGGGTTTTGGAAGATGTTTAATGTCTATATAGTCTGCACGCCGTGAGTGAAGAGTACTAGAGGAGCTTAAGCTTCGAGGCGCTATGAATGCGGCGAGTCTGATGATGAACCAACTACGGTTACGTGTATTATGAGATGACAGTTTGGTCTACGAAAGGGTTGCTGCTAGATATTCCAACGCAGTTCAAGACAATTGAGATTATACAACAAAATCATATATCAATCATATTGGGTATTCGTATAGTGTTTATATGACTAACGTCTAAGACCAGAAAAAAAGACTATATGAAAGAAAGAAAAAAAAAAATCAACCCAGCTCAACGACGAGATGAAAATAAATGGAAAAAAAAAAATAAATGCATCAGCCGCGAATCGAACGCGGGGCCCATCGATGGCAACGATGGATTTTACCACTAAACCACTGATGCTGAAAGCTCAATAGTGATTGGCTTGTGAATGTTTGAAGTATTTTTAGTGTATATATTCCAAGTAACAGTTCGTCAGCATCACCAACGAAAGTGGGGTCATAAACCACCCCATCTCCAATCAAAATCATCCGAACGTCCTCTCTCACCAAGACTCCTTACACGCATAACAAAGTTCACTTAGTGTGGCAAGAACAACAACTTCCGATTTCCGGTAAAAGCTAGAGCAACTTTGATTCCTTAGAAGGAAATAATACCTAGGTACCTAGGTATATATAATAGATTATTTCATCACAACTAAGAAAAAGAAAGGCAAGGGAAGGCAAAGTCATGAGCCTAAGCCCCAACGCAACAACAGCAGCCGCATCCCCCATGCCCCCGGCGGCGCCCCCGTCACCCCCCGTATCATCCGCCTCGTCACCCGCCGCCCCGTATATAAAGCCGCAGCCGCGACCCCCGCGGTCCCCCGCGCACTCGGCGCTGATCCGCGTGCAGAACCGCAGGCGGGAGTACCTAGAGCGGAACCCGGGGTACTTTGATTCGCTGGAGCACGAGCTTGCCGGTATAGTTTAGCCTCTCCCCTTTTTCTTTTTTCTTTTTTTTTTTTTCCTCCTCTTTGGTGGTTTATGCAATCTTCGTTTGGGATGGAGGGGGAGGGGGAGTGGTGTTTACGGGACTGACTTTGACGGACTAGACCCGGTACTGTATGACAAGCTTATACGGCGCTTCCAGTCCGCGGAGGAGCGCGAGAAAGAGGGTCGCGAGAAGGGGTACTCGCGCATATTAGAAGTTGGCCTGATACGCGGCGAGGCGAAACTCGCGCAGCTTACTTCGCAACAAGGCACAGATCCCTCCGCAGGGGAACAACAACAGGAGCAAGTATCGTCATTGTCAACATCATCAACATCCTGGCTCCCCAAACCGGCGGCGGAGGACGCCGACCCGTTTATTCGGGAGACGGCGACGGGGGGCGACGGATTCGGCGGAAATGGGGTGGTGCCGGAGACCAAGGAGGAAGGGCGGGAGCGGTGGAATGAGTTTTTAAGACGTAGGTTTGTGCTAGGTCGGGACGAGGATTTCGATTACTCCGCTGTGGACGAGAATGATGAACTGGATGTGCTGGAGAGGCGCGAGCAGGAGGATGCGTGGTTCGACGACGAGGATCCGGAGTGGGCGAGCGATGGGCCTGAGTATCAGGGAGGCGGAGGAGGGGATGAGAAGAGGCTTGAGGGGGAGACTGGAATTCAGGATTTTTGAGCGGCGGTTGGCTTTGGTCTTGGATGAGAAAGGCATATCTTAACCAACCCTTCCAAGGGCAGTTTTATACCCGTTTTAGTGTATTATTACCATACATCGGATCATAGGAGATGGGAGATAATAAATGAGCCATGACAGAAAGAATCGCGTCAGGTCCCATTACATGACTAGCATGCTAGCTTCAATCTGTATTCGCTATGCTGTCCCCGTTTATTGTCACCTTGGGAAGTATTGGTCAGAAAGATATAGAGACTACGGATGCTGTTCATCAATCTTTATATCGTTTGAGCAGCAATGTGCTTAACTTTACAGTACTATTTAACCATCCAACGTCTAGTCTATCTCAGGCACAGGTAGATGATCGACAAGCTTCAACTGCAATCCTAGCTGCGCGAGTGCCTTCACCGCGTTCTCGTCCCTTAATTTTTCTGTTTCTTCTTTCGTCGTTAATACAAAGTCATGCTTCAACAGTAACCCCCCTTCTTTGAAGCCGTATTCCTTCGCTGTGGCGGCATCTGCCTTCTCAAAGTCTACTATCAGACTCTGCTTCACGCCGAACACGGCGTCCGATGTCTCGTACGGATCACCGCGCGCATAGAGTGCCCTAGTTACGGTATTTGTCAGTACTCAGTACTCGGCCATGGTAGAGGGTATCGTTCTAGAATTCGTTCATAACTCGTCGATGATGGAAGTATTTGACTCACGTAATTAAATGATCCCAGCCCTCCTTCTCAAACATGAAATGCAAATGCGCAGGCCTCCAGCAATGCCTGCCCAGCCTCTCTAGAAGCTTCCCCACGGGGCCGTCGTGCGGGATGGGATAGCTCACGGGTTTGATCCCTTTGAACCAGAAGCGGCCCTCGCTATCGCTCACCATAACGCACCGCTCGCTAGGCTCCCCGCGATTGGAGTGCTGAACGTCGTAGTGGCCGCTGCTGTCCGTTTCCCAGATGTCGATCTTGACGCCGGGCACGGGCCTCCCTGCCGTATCTTTTACGGTACAAATGCACAACAACGGCTCTCCCTCGGGGTCCGACGCCATGTTCGACCCGTTGGGTAGCGTCGGTGCATCGTGCGTGTGGAAGGGACCAAGGACTGAGCCCTCGGTTGACGACGGGGGTTTCGGGTGGTTGATGCTGTCAACCAACAAGGAGAGGCCCAGGATGTCGGAAAGTAGGATGAATTCCTAGGTCAGGGCTCAGTTAGCTTTCCCCGCTAACAGTCTACCTATCCTAAATCTTAAATTTTCGGCGTACTTACATGGCGCACATCACTACTAATCTGTCCGCAGCCCACGAGGAAATTAAGCGCTTCCATCCACTCGTCTGTGCTGAGCCGCGTCTCTCGAGCGAAGTCGTGTAAGTGCGTCACCAGTCGCGCCATTAAATACCGTAGACGCGGATTCTGGCATTGCGAATTAATCCGAATCGTATTCGGTGTAATGTTGTCGATCGTCAAGTCGAGAAGTTTGGGTATATTTACGGGAGTAGCCATCGTGACAGTGATTCAGACAGACGGAAACGAAATACGTCGTAAAAGCAAAAGAATAGGTAGGAATGGCTACCTTACCTAGGGAGGCAATGAGATGATATGATATATATGATTGAAGATCAGGGACAATCAAGCCGGCCACTTGGGCCTTATGTAATTCTCTTGTCATCCCTCGTCTCCTGTAGGTGCCATGAGGAGGGCTCGGGTCCGGCAGTTAGTGGACGGATCCCTAGCGCATGGAGAAGAGCGACGGTGGGAGAAGGTTGACCCTGAATAACGGATGACATGGTAATGCGACGCCCCGGAAAGCTACGTGTAAGTAAAGCTAGATGGGCTAAGGACATTTCCATTTAAGCTCGCAAGCCCTACATTGGACCGATGTTACATGTCAACTGGTACGGCATAGTTTGAAGTACCGACGATAATAAACATTTGAATACTAGAAGCTAGGATCTAGGGAGAAGTATCGTCAATTCCGATGTGGGGTAATGAAGCAGGGATGAGAAAGAGGGGCAAAGAATGCGGAGATATCTTGGAGTTTGCGATACTGTTTAATCTGTTCAATCTAGTTAGTTAGAATAAGAAAAGCAGACCAATAAGTCCGATGATATTTGCAATAAAGGGTACCGCTCCACCAAGGTTACCTTTTCGGCTTCGACTACAACGACAACTCGGAGCTTGAATTCTAAGCTCTACTTGGCAGCACATATAGTTTCCCCTAAGCTGAGGTCTTTGGTCTCACAGGAACCCCATGGGTAGTTCTTCTCATTTATTCGACGAATGTCCTCATGTTTACAATCCTGTTCCGGGTGGTATCTCTGTCATCCTTATAGAACACGCGATTGCTGGGATCCAGAAGGATAAAGTGTGAATATCCAAACCAGAATTATCACTGTCCGCCTCATACGCGACGCGAAGTCATAAATCCTTGGTTTCCGGCGACTCTCGCTCGTCGAAAATTCTTGTCATATAGCGCACGGTTGGCCATAGCAGACAAGACTAGCACTCGCACTCTTCGCTGTACTTAGATAAATTGTTAACTTGGCTTGCAACTATCTTCTAGTCGGTCTGGGTTTCTAGCAGCGTTGCGGTGGTAAGGCGTATGTAATCCATATTTTGTAGTCGAGATACCCTTACATTTCCCCAATCGTACCGAACGTTACCATAACCTTGTTAGGACTCGTAGTAGTAAAGTCTGGCATCGTCCGCCCACGTAACTCTGCATCGACGGCATTGTGCTAGATGACAGAGGCGAACTCCTAGGGCCACCTTGCCAAATTCAAGTTCAGAGATATCCACATACGTGCAGTGGAAGCTGGCGTGCGCTTTCTGGGTCGATCTCTAATGTTTGAGCAGGCCTTAGGACTGCTCCCACCATGCTCGATTATGCATTACCATAATTGCTATGTTGTTTAATCTCTACCTGCCATGGTGACCATCACCATATAGTAGGTAGGCATCGAATGAACGCCTTTGGTATAAAGCTCGATATCTTCAGAAGAGGATCGCGGGCGATAGGTACAAGATACTAGTCAGTCGTACAATTCTTTCGTATACGGGACTCCGGTTGTATTAGGCTGGGTACCTATCATGAAACTGTCACACTTCCGATGAAAAATTGCCGGTAATCTTGCTAGACCCAATTAGTGTGCTTCTAATCAAGATCCCGCCGTCCGATAGTTCCGTTACCTGTTATCCTAGCCTGTTTGTAATTTCAATATTGGTGTATGATAGATACATACCAAGAGGAGCTTCAACTACTTTGAACTAGTCCTGCCCAAATCCGCGATTAGAGAATGAGGCGCCGAGGTCAGGGTAGACTACCTGATCAGTCTACGGTACAAAAACGCTTAACTGCTCTGGAATTAATTTTAGATATGAGGTTACACATGACTTCCCGTGAAGCCGCTGGTATACCTTTTAACGATGTAACGTTTACATCTATTAAAGGTCCTTCATGGACAAGATGATGTTGCATCGGTCTCCTAGGCTGAACATGCCTTGCTATTTAGTTTCCATCCAGCGGGATGTAGCAGAGCTTTCTTAAGGGCGAAAGCGCTTGAACCACACCTTCGACGCAGGTAGGCGTGAGCTTGGGAGTGTAGCTTTAAGAAAGGAGTTACGCCTCTATCATCGAGCCATATGTTGGCCAACGCCACTTGTGCACCTAGTTACAGCGGTAAGAGTGAAGTGCACCCGGTGACCACGAAATGCACCGGGTCATAACCCGCGTCAAAGAGTTTGCGGTGTACAATACGCTTCGTCGGGAAAGACGAAGTCCGCGTACCTTAAGCGAAAGCACATTCAACTAAGACAATCAGGGGCTGATATTGTCGAAGAGCCAACCATAGTGTAGCTTTTCATGGACCGATCAAGCCCCTATTCTTCCATTAGGTATAAACGGCGGGTGCCTAGTTAAGTAGTAAGCCGTATAATCATGAAACTACTCGTATATTTTCCTTTCCTGGTTTGGTGCTCCCTTGATGGAATAACACAGCCCAGAGAATGGTTGAATACAAGCGGAAAGGGGCCCAAGCCCTATCGACCGTAGGTAGTACAGTTCCTAAACTAACCTATTGAATCAATTAAAAAAAAGGCCGTTACTTGTCAGCTCGAAATGCCGCGTAATGATTTAAATGCCGCTTTCAGCTTCTAAAACTAGTGGATTGAGAAGGGTTTGTGCCAATGGGGCGTCATTTGGATGGGAAACCGGGAAAAGGGAAGGACAATGTGAAGAAGGTAAAGCGTACTCAAGAACGCCTCAGCAGGTTTCTAGAACTTTTCGGTAGCACCAGATAGGGTTAATTCGTAGGTCTCGCTGGCAACGTACTCCGCCCCTATCAAGGGCAACATTGCTGAGACAATGTGTGGCATCCAGGAATGACACAGAGAACAGTAACGATGCCCTTGGGAATAGACAGCGACGGGTTGGTTAACTACCTAGTACGCATTTGAAAGTTTTATACATAAAGGACAAATGTGGCGATGCTGTCATTGGTGCCCAACCAACCAAATCGTAAGCCTTGGGGCTTCTGAAAGGCTCACTTGGAATTAATTGGTTGCGCTGTCGCTTCTTCCTGTCGACATGAGCCTCGCCGGTTCACCGACGTCTACTTGTGCTACTTCGGAGACCCGGTGAAAAACCATATGCTCGCGGCTCTATGCTACCCGCACATGTCGACACCCTCACGGGACTCCGCGCGACCAATTGTAAGCTTTGCGTAGCCCTACCGAGCAGATGGTGGGTGCGTTCCCACGTGGCCGTGCTGGCTAAAAGGTCCTAAAAAGAAACGTCTAGGCCCTGGTTCTCATACACCCAAGGGTGTGAGATCTCACTAAAAATTCGGTAGATCTCAGAATTGACATGTTACAGTTTCGGGGGGGTGTTCATCTAAACATACCGTATGTGTAACTTGGACAAGGTAGGATACGTCGTAATTATGACATAGGCCGTAAGTGATCCAATAAATACTATCAACGTCGTTGATAGGCTGCCAGTAAGTTATAAGGCAGACATGTTAGTCTTGTTCGAAATGTTAACCACATGCTAAAACAAGCGGCACAGAATATTAGCACCAGTTTCGTAATTGCGAAATTCGCTCTGATGTCAAGGATTGTTGATAACGTGAGACGCTTAAAACGGCCTCGCCGCCACGATTATTTAACGTTCTTGTGGCATAGCCACTTAGATATATGATGCGTATATGCTTGAAAAGTGTAGGTGCAGTGAAAAGGATTAGTATATGATATTTACATTTATGTTTAGTGTTAGTAGTAGCTATTACCTATCTCAATAATTAGGCAGTTTCAATGTAAGAATCGTCTATACTTTATCCGGCAATGGCAGCTATTATTGGTTATTACTCTCCGATGCATCTATACCCACATAACTAAGTCTTATAAACTTATTATGCCTAGTGGGACAACGTAGCCAATCGTCAATACTTGATACCTTCTACCGATGTGAGGTTATGACACTTTCAACTGTGAGTCAATAAGCGTAGAACGAAAAAAAAAAGAAAAAAAAAGGAATCAGCACAGCAAGATACTTGCGGTGAGCAATTGAGTGGCAAAATGTAGATATTCCAAGACCGCCTGTTTTCCTTCTTGTTTTTTTTTTCTTTTTTTTTTTTTTCTATGTTCACGAAGAAAAGGACAATGTAATAATTGCTTCAAAGTTCGGGCAAGAAACGGCTGTGGCAGTGCAAAGGACAAGCACGGGTTATAGACAGCAAATAAGCGACACAACTCTATAATCTGATATGTAAAAACTAAGGAAAGCCCTTCTATGATCCGAATCTATAGCGAAATGACAAGAACCGTAGACAATCCATCCAAGTGAATGATCGAGGGGTATAGACATGCAGGGAAATCAGTGCTCCAAAAAACAGAACGCTTTTTCGTCAACATTCGCCTTTTTGCCCTTTTTCCATCCTTCCCAGTTGCCCTGTTTTTCCAAGTGTATCCCTTTTCTCCAAACCCATAGAAATACAAAGATATTTTGAAAGATCTATCCCAATCATATACACCGCCCAGGGTATATTTGTCTATCTGATATCTGTGCCGGCCTGGGCCAAATATGAAATCTATGTCGAAATCGAAATCGGAAAGAAAATTGCGAAAGAGTAGACGAGTTTGGCCGTGCCGATAAAAGAAATGTTTCGTGCGCAGATGTTCTAAGGATGCGTAAAGAGTAGCTGTCATCGTCGTCGATCGACGAGATGGAATTCAAAGATAACCATTTCTTGACGATTGAGGAGTATTCCGTTTGATTTATACCCTTCTGGGAGGAAGAGCTTCTGGAAGCAAGAGCCCCCACCAAGAGTTTCGTGAACTGGTAGCCAACCCTATGCTTTTTCTGATTGAGTGCAATTCTCACACCGCTTGTGACTATGACACTGGACGCACACGAGAGTGAGTGAGACCGTCATGCCTCCAAAGCCGCAGTTACAGCAATACCAGTAGGGGGTAGTGGAAGAAGGCATGTTAAATGGTTTGATGGGTTCAAACGAACTCATAAAGAATTATCAGATGGCGAGAGAGAGTAGACTTAGAGATGCGAGGAGATGCGAGGAGCTGGTGGTGTATGAGAGAGGCTTCAAAATTGGCAGGATCCTGAGGACGCTTTATACCCATCGTATCTTTTGAATACAAGCATATTGTATAAGAGACTATATTGCTGCTCAGCCATGCCGTAAACTCAACGTTACCGTCTCGTGGCACCAAATCTTTTAGGACAACACCTGGAAACTCATAAATTGTATAAAGTTACTACAATTTTGTGACTACAATCCTCGGTGAATTAATGAATAACTTGCCTTAGAACGAGCTTCACCCCTTGGTGTGTCTAACAAATTTGCTAACTCGTTGCTCTCGAAGCGGGTCTAGGGCGTACCTACAAGCTCCGCCATGCGCGTGGTATAACGTCCATAGGACAAGCTCCGTCGTGATAATTCTCCGGTGAAATATATTATGTTGTAGGTCACGGGTGGCTTGCTATGCTGACTTCACCTTGTAGCCGGGGGCCGCTGGTTCGGTGTCGTCGTCGTCGGTGGCCGGGAAGAACATTCTCAGGCGAGGGCGTTGATCACAGCCTAGTGTAATTCGATGTCATAACTAATTAACCTGTGTTGAGTACAGATAAAGAGTAATAATCAGAATAACTCGTCGGAGAATTAAGAATAGACCTAATCACCTCACGTGAGACTATGACGGGCTATGAAAGTTGGGGGTTTAGGTAAGGTACCTAGAATTTGATTTGTCTAGACTTATTTCGGGGCCTTTCTCTTGGATATAGTCCTCGTTGAAGCCCAATTCCATGTTACTCAATAGTAATTATCCACCATCGAATGACCAACTGAGCCACAGGACTATATGTCCTTCTATAAGCTGCGCCATCATTTGACTGCATCTTAGTTTGAAACTAAGTACGATCGGTTTCCTGTCCTTACAGCAATAACCAACATCAAGTTTTTCCATTGCCCCATCGTATAGTCTCGAAGTGTAAATTGTGTAAAGTAATTTGTTCGGGGCAGAATTCGTCTGCGTCTAAAATGCTTCCATTAGTGCTGTTTTTTTGGGGTGGCTGTACACCTTTGTAGGGCTACACGTAGCAGTCAGCATTTGCGAACAAACAAATTTCCTAACCGTAAATGTAAAAAAAAAAAAAAAAAAAAAAAAAAAAAGATAACGACCCCTGGAACTAGTCTAGCCGAGGCGGGGTTAATACCATACCGTAAATCGAAATAGGTAAATCCATTTCCGCCCGACAAGCTTTCGGTGAATAGCGACATGAAAGATAGCCTGTGCTTGGCATACGACGCTGGGTCGTTCGGTGAATATAGGCGTTCCATAGCATCATACAATTCACCGAGGCCCTATGCAGAAAACAGCAATAAAAGTCCCCCAATTCTATCAGTTGACAACCGCTCAAGAGGTAATGCGATTGTTATACTCGCATCTCCAAGAGCCGCTGTCATGTGTGGTATGAATTGGAAACTCCATGAAGAAACCGATAATATGACGTATTCAACCTAGGTATCCAAGTTAGTAGGCAGTCTGAATTGAACTTATAGGTAGAATACATACTATATTGAACAAGATAATAGGTGCTCTGTGTCTGTAGGTATTACTTACCTACCTACCTAAGTACGTAGACCCCGAAGACTTTTAGAAGTTTTATTGAAGCAAGTAATGGAATAGGGGTATTTCGTAAAAGTATTAAGGAGGCTAACAATAATAAACTAGATTATGTCGGTCCCAAGTAAATATACAGAGGAAAGGGGGAGACGGATCTTTATAAACATTATTATTTCGGCTGCCTGGCAAAGGTTGAAATAGAGATGGAGGGAAATATTCATCCGAGTCACACCATAGTCCTGGTTGAGCCGCATCATTTACACGGTTGCGAGTCCGATGACCACTAGGAAACCGAAGGCGATTGTATGACGGCTTTTATCATATGGAAAGCCGGGGTAATCGCCGAGGCTCGCTGTTGTGTAGGTGGAGGTCGGTTATGCGACTCCGTATGAGGCTCTTTATGGGATTACCTCCGGCTGACCAATAACGCCACTACTTTCTCCCTGTGGCACTAGTCCGCGATCGCGTCAGGGGGCTACAGTGTTTTTCCATGGAAGAAAGACTATACTATCAAAGAAAGGAAAGAAATGTACCTGTGATAGGGCTTACGCGGTTGTGTTCTCCCATCCTCATTCGTTGTTATGTGGCTGCCTTGGGAGCAGTGTCTTCGCGGATAGATGATAGATTGAGGATAACCACATCGATACTGTCTCCGAATATAGATTAAGATAGGCTGAGGTTGCTGAGAGGGAAAAGTATGCCTAAAAGCCCAGGCCTAGATCCACGGGAAGAGATGTATGAACAATCATACCAAGTACTAAACTGGCATTGCACTTCAATCAAAGACCCTCGTAAATGAGATTTCAGTCTTGCCAGATTTGCCCCTATATGAGTGCATTGGAGGTTTTTACACTTCGACCTTTTATGCTTTCGACGATAACGAAAGAGGGGTCTAGGGGGATTTGCGATGAAACCATAGGCTCCTCAGATACACCGTATTGTATTTCAATGCAGGCAATCGAGATGCAGGTCCTGGGGAAATAATGATTTGCCATTTCATCACGCATGTCGGTTTGCGGCATGATAGATGGCGATTGGCTTCTCATGATAGTTAGGAGAGGTAGTCGAGACCTGCATATAAAAACACCTAGGTATACTAGGGCCAAGATCTATACGAAGGATGGAATAGGCTTATCTCCCAAATGAGTTGTAAAAGATAATTATTATATACTTGATACCAAAGTCCTGAGGTTGCACTGGATAGGAGTGGGATCGGTTGGCATAAATTACCGTCTTTAGGCGGATTCCCCAGAGGATCTCAGGATCCGTCAACCTCATAAGAGACAAGAAAATGCTTACTTGGCGACCGTCGACGCTTGTGATTTCAAATGTCGTAAATTGATGATAATATGTATAACTGATATGCTGCTTTAGAATAGGAGCTATTAGCTGCTGTGCCAGTGCAACCTGAAGTACTCCTTAATAGCTGTACCTTATGAACAAGGGTCTGGCTAGAGAAATGAGTGGAACTCCTTACTTGACGATACAGGATTCGCTAATAGATGTAACCGTGAAAACAGGTCCAATAGAGGTGAATCACACTTCCTCCCCATAGAGAAATTCTATTAAATACAAATGAAAGACCTAAAGGCCCCTGAAATATATTAACATCGTTTTTTGTTACCCCTAGCAAACATTGCTGTCTCCATGTGAGCCTACAAGGTCCCTATCACATGTTATGAACTACTCTTGGTTTCCTTATTTGGCAGGTCCGATTAAGTCTTCGGTCTCCCAGCTTATAATTATTCTCAATTAGAAAAGAGACGAAACCAATACTTCCGAGCCCATCAAACTCGCCCGTTTGGTGGCATATAGAGCAATGGCTAGCAGTGTTAGTCCCATCCGGACTTCTTCTAATAACAGTATGATACATAGCCATCTACACTCCTCAATTGTGTGAAGGGGATGGCATAAAGGGCGAGCTCAGTGGCGCATATAATACCCTCTGTGATATTGTACACAGCCTCTCTAATACTACCTCTTAGGGATAATTATTGAAACCCCTGCCAAAATTTTACCTATCAAGATATGATGAAATTCTAGCGGGGTACCTTACAATACGACTATATCTGACGGAATTTATGGTGAGTATATTCCAATGTCTTGTTATATTTTCCTAGTTTCAATGAGACAGCGAGTCGTAGAAGTCCTGCATTTTTATCACTAGCGATGGACTTGATCTAGTCAAGTGGAAGTTTATCAAATACGCCTAAGCACACACTAGCGTTCTCATCTGGTAAGTTTTTCTACATCTTAGAGGAACGCTCAATTCTACGCTATGTTATTCCCGGTCCATCCATGCTTTGGTGTGTGTCAGGAATTTTATATGCTGAGGCCGGGCGTAACAAAGGCGACTCACTCCAACTCGTGACCTAGTCTAACAATGGCATAAATACGAGTAGGGTCAGCTCTCCAAAAACTATATTAAGCAAACTTTAAGGATTATCATTAAGGTCGAGTAGGTAGATATATACTAGCAAGTTCTTCGAAGACTACCTATTGAAGGGCATCTTTACTAGCGGTGAAGGAATAGATAAGGTAGGTACTTACTCTATATGAGTCTGAGCAGTTTACTTCTAATACTGTAATAGAAGCTATTTAAGATTGTAGAGGTGATATTGCCATTTTAGAACGACTAGCCTACTTAACTAAGAGACTACGCTAGTGTCTTTAGTCGAATCCATAATAGCTACCTACCACGATGCTTTTGGCTTGACACATTGAAGATTATGCACTTTATTATTTCTAATATTGTAGTAGTATTAAAATTTATGATAAATAGGTAAACAAGGAGTAATAGGATATCGACACATGGTATCAATATCAAAATGACCTAAATAGGGGCAATACGGCTCGAGAACACAAAAAAAAAAAAAAAAAAAAAAAAAGAATACGTACAACACCGGGGATTCGCTGGTCGTCACCGACCCAACTACTGATCCGGCGGTATCCAGCTTGTCTAGGGGAGAGCGGACGGGATCCCGAATTTTCTAGATCCTATGGTCGTACGTGAAGGTTTGGCTGGTTGTGTTGTGTTATATGTTGTTGTTTGAGTTGCTTGGTGGTTAAGTTGAGACTAACACAGAGACTATGTGAACGCAATGGACTCAAAATGAATTCTGAACTTGATAATATACACTGACGTAATTTAGTTCTCGTATCTAAGCTTATTTGCACGTCCCAGAGTTTAACGTTGTCAAGACGGACCGTGTCATTACTGCTTCCTAATAGAAAGTTTATACTTAAGTATGCACATATCGCTATGACAGTTTCCGTTCTTTAACTACTGTTCTCACATGGAACTTAAAACTTTGGCCTAACTCAACCAAGCATATTTAAAATAGAAATAAACACGCTGTCAAAATTCTAGATGAGACATAGGGTAAAGGATATCTTCACATCTATGCGCGTATCAGGTAGTCATAGGCTAGAGTTACTTGCGGAACAACAAAGCTATTTTCTTGCTGTTTGGTTCTACATCTTGACACGTGTAATATATCTACAAATTTATTCTTGTGCACTTGCACTCATATAATTCTGCTAAATGAAACATTAATTATTTCTCAATACAGGTAGATGGAAATGGCCTCACTTACAGCATGCCTCGTTAGGTGCATAATTAATCCGTAGATGAGTTATTGTTGGGAAAGAGCTGGGAAAGAGCTGCCCAAATCAGGTATCGTGAAACGGAGGGGTACAAGTGGACTTTCCCTCAGGTACCTATGCATTGTACATTAGCTCTTGGCTTCACCGCAATCTTAAATTCTCCCTCTTCATCACACATTGCATCGTAATCTTCCTATTCAGATAGATATCGTAGCTTCAACTCTTAGTTGTTTTTTTGTTATTGTTTTTTTTTTTTTTTTTTTTTTTTCAATCGCGCGTTCACCTAATTTTGCCAGCTTACTTTTTTTAAGCTTCTCCTATTTGCTTACAGTCCATCCCGCCGCTGTGGCACAAATCTCAATTGGCTGAAACCAACTCTTTGTCCTCTTCTCATAGGCTCTCATAGGCTCTCAGGCTGAATCCTATCCTTAACGTTTCTGTAGGATTCCTTGTGTTCAGTCGCAGCGAGTGTACCCTCAACTCAACTTAGCTCGTTCCAGCTCGTCCCCTCTCGTTGATCGTGCTTTTTTTTTCTTCGCATCACCCCACGGTGTCCACCGAGGCCTTGGCTTAGGGAATCAGCTAACTTTAGGTACTTAGACCGTTTAGCATTCTGATCTTATTGCTCGTGTTGCTGAGATTTGCTGAGATTTGCTGAGAAGTGGCCGACTTTGCCTCGGAGACGTTGGAACTTTGGGAGGAGCACAGGTCAATTGTGGTGCCAGATTCAACCCCGGTTTTTTTTCTCTGGCCACGGGACAAAATCAAAACTGATGCTGGCCGAGCTGCTAGGCTAAAAGTCAGTACCAAACCAGACGAAGAATTGGGTCTAGACTGGATTCCTGCAGGGGTGGATCTCCATGATATCATCGCATCCGTCTCAAGCGACCTAGTCAATCTGCAGGTCGTGCTCATATACGGCCCGGTTACCAATTAATTCAAGCTTGTCTGCGTTATTATTTGCCCATTGAACCCAATCACCCCGAGCCCGTCCTTCTCCAGGGACACCAGGGAGATACCTAGGGACGCACTGGGACATTGGGGAGTTACCTGATCGCGCGACCTCTGCAGCCCGGGGAACGGGGTCGCCCTTGTGCCTTGATGACGATTCTCCTCCGAGTCTCCAGACTATCACGCTTAACCCCACTAAAGCCCCGCGAAACTCGCCGTGGCTTTCATACTGTCGCAGTACATTAAAGCCTGGCGCTTCAGCGCCAGAGCTGAAGATGATCCCTCATCAATGTGCGCTCGTACATCGCATGGCGATAACAAAGATAATAACACAGATAATAGCACAGACGATAACAATCTAGAGGACGAGAAGGCCCGACCTCAAGACGATAAGGCGGAGGTCCGACCATCTATTACATCCATCCGTCTATTCTCACTTTTTGTTCTCATCCTTGTGCTGGTAAGTGGGATCCTTTTTTTTTTCTCCCTAATAGACCCACGGCTTTGTATACATAAGAAGTAGATACATAGGTAACACCTCCGTCCTAACCTACTACCACTTATGTGGTTCCCACGGCCCTTATTATTTAAACCTAATACATCCTTACTATTATACATTTCACACGCCCGCCCCGCATCGAAACATTTTGACGCAATCGGGTCTTTTTTGCTAATTGCCCCTCTAACTTATAGGTCGCTCAACTTTTTCTTACCAGCGCCAAATTTCAATACTCGAGTATCCTCACATCACCTCCTTTCTCTCGTATTATATCCTCTCCTCCTGCCGTCGCAGTTCAAGAACCCGTGTGCGAATCTCCTCAGCCTTTCCCTACTACCCCTCCTATATCTCCCGCATACACTATGGCGCTCGCAGAAGAGACGAAGCGCATCACCGCGCAGTTTGACTACACAGATGACGATGTAAACAAAGGTGTCAAGGAGTTCCTTCGGCAAATGAGTAAGATAATGTATTAATGATGCTTGGGAATCTAGCTAATCCATTCACAGGCGAGGGATTAGAACGGGATGGTACGAGTTTGAGCCAAATACCTACCTACGTCACTGGTGTTCCCAACGGCACTGAAAAGGTATGTCTAACATTCTGTAGGTTATTGATTCGCTCGCTTACGTAGAAAAGGGGCTATACCTAGCAGTAGATCTAGGAGGCACGAATTTCCGAGTCTGCTCTATCCATTTGAACGGTGACACTACCTTCAATCTGACGTATAGCAAAGTAGCAATTCCGAAGGAATTGATGGTCGCAAAGCAAGCCAGTGACCTATTCTCGTTTTTGGCTAAGCAGATCGAGCTATTTCTCAGAAAACACCACGAAGATCATTTCGAGGCTCACATACGCCGGAGACAGACAGTGAGCACTCCGGAGGGCTATCGGGACGAGCAGATATTCCGACTTGGCTTTACTTTCAGCTTCCCAGTTCAGCAGTATGGAATTAACAAGGGCACTCTTATGAGATGGACCAAGGGTTTTGACATTCCGGATGCTGTAGGCAAAGACGTTTGCGCCTTGCTCCAGCAGGAGATCGATAGGCTCCGCCTTCCTGTCAAAGTAGCCGCCTTGGTGAATGATACTGTTGGTACGCTTATGGCTCGTTCTTACACTTCTCCGGGCAAGACATCTACTCTTCTCGGTGCTATCTTCGGAACGGGTACCAATGGTGCCTACGTGGAAAAGGTTTCCAACATCAAAAAGCCTGTGGAGGGCGACTACGACAAGTCAACGGGCCTAATGGTCATAAACACTGAGTGGGGTTCCTTTGACAACCAGATGAACATATTGCCAAATACTTCGTACGACATAGAATTGGACCAGAAGAGCGTGAACCCAGGCATCCAGATGTTCGAGAAGCGGGTATCCGGCATGTTTTTAGGCGAAATTGTTCGTCTAGTAATTGTCGATATGCTCAAGAACCCCAAAATATCTCTATTCCGCGATGAGAATTCCAGTCAAAACGATTGGAAGTCTACTACTACTATTGCCCCTGAGTCAGCACTGTTCAAGCAATGGGGCCTTGACAGCTCATTAATGTCTATTGCCGCGGCCGACAACACACCGGATTATTCGTCTATTCGGCAAGAACTCGAAAAGCAACTACAAATATATGCTGCCTCCCTTGAAGACGCTCTAGCATTCAAGGATGTGGCATACGCTGTTGGACGCCGGGCGGCGCGACTCTCTGCCGTCGCTCTTGGCGCTATTGTGCTACAAAGCGGCAAGCTGAACGATCAAACGGACGAGCCGATCGACATTGGTGTCGACGGCAGTCTTGTTGAGCATTATCCCTTCTTCCGAAACATGATCTATGAAGCGCTCGCTGCCATCGAGGGTATCGGTCCGGAAGGAGCAAAGCGGATCCGCATCGGAATCGCTAAGGATGGCAGCGGTGTCGGAGCAGCTTTGATCGCACTTGTCGCCGCGAATATGGAGAAGAAGGGTGTTGTCGATTACCTGAACTACATTAAGACCAGTGTTGTCGAGAAGTTCACAAACGCGATTGCGGAGACTGATGAACCGACGACGATAGTATAATGAAACACGACTTCTAAGAAGGGGAAGATGGAATGTTTACATATACCTACAGTCATGACTTAATGCAATAAATTTTTATGGAAGTTATATGCTATGCTTTATGTTATACTGGTTATTGGGTGGCGTTATAAAAGGTGGTGTAGGTAGCTTCATGGAGAAATTAAAATAAATTTATTTAACCTAAACAAGATAGGTCCTTGCATGATGACCCCCCTATTAGTGATGTAGAATACCCGTACTACGAGACTCGACAGCGTATGGAATGTCACGTATTTTACCAAGTTACATCGGTTCTCAAAGAATTGGGATTGAATCGCAGGTAGATAGATAGCCTTGAAGCTTATATTATACCCCCTTTTCTTCCTGTCTATATAATATAACGGGCTCTATAAGATAGATAATGCCGCAGCTCGGCTTCGACCCTATGCTAGCCTCCCCGCTACGCAATACTATTCTAAACCTGATTCAAACCACCCAAATATGATAGTTACGTATAGATTACCGGCTCCTTTGCCTTGCCTTTTCTTTAAACCTTTTCCATGCTTTGCCCATTGTAAGTCTTTCGTCTGTAGACGAGAGACTTTACTGCGCATATGTGTTTACCGTCAATCTCGTTCACTCATTTTCTCTGCAGCTAGCTTATAGTAGTAGGAACCTCTCCTATTTATTTAGTCAGGCCCGGCCTGGTCTGGCCGATAGGTATAAATAGATAGGTATCTTTCTACTTTCCAAACGCGGCTGCGGGGTACGCGCGGTCCTTCTTCTTACGCGGCGCCGTTGAACTGCTCCGCGAGCTCGCGTTACTAGCTGCGCCGCTGGCCGGAGGCCGCGAGACGTGCATGTCCGCTGGCAAGTCGTTCCACTCGGTTTCTGGGCGCGCGTTCTGATATGACATTCCGCCGGCGCCGGCGCTGGGGCTGCGGTTCGGCGAAGGCCCGCTGCTCCTCGGCGGTGCGGAGAGCGTGCTTGTCGCCGAAGTAGCTGCTAGAGCCGGTGGCGTTGGAGCTTGCTTGCTGAGGAGATTGGCGGCTGCGGCCGTAGCGCTGGGCGGTATGGTCGTTGATACTCCCGTGCTGCTTGATGTCGCAGCCGCACCGTTTAATCCCAGGGCCGAAGTGACAGGGCCAATGGTACGCTTCACGATCCAGGCGCTGTCGGGTCGCAACTTGAAGTAGTACCCGTTGACTTGGCCGTGCTTGGAGAAGCCGCGCGCCAGGTACCAGCGCAAGCCATCCTCGTTGTCGGTCCACACGTGCGCGTAGACCTCGCCGCAAGCAAACGGGCTCGCGGCCGCGGCGCGTACTACGTCGTCTAGGAGCGCTGCGGCGAGCCCTTGCTGCCGGTAGGGCGAGAGCAGGACTAAGGACTGGATGTACAGCGCATTGGGCTGGGAGGTGGGAGTCGTAGGCTGCGACGGAGACTTCCGCGAGGACGAGGACGTGAAGGGAGATGGCTCGGGCCGGCAGACTAAACCCCCAACGACTTTGGGAGCGCCGTTGGAGTCGGCTGGGTCAGACCATAGAACGACACGGCTAAATGCGCCGGAGGAGAGCGGGTCAGAAAGACGCGCGTAGAAAGAGTCGGGATAGTTGACTGGGAGGAGGAGAGAGGTTATGCGTCGTAGGGCAGGGACGTGTTCGGGTAGAATTGGTGAGATGGTCGCTTGTGGGTGAAGAGATGCCGGTCTAGCTGGTGGTGGTGGTGCGGTTGTGGGCACTGGGGAGACCGGTGATCTTGAGCCATTCTGCTCGGTCGTTGGAGAGGGGACGGCGGCTACCGACGGCGGAGGTGGAGGAGCAGGAGGTGCTGCTTGGGTCCGGGAGACGGCGGGGGGCTGAACGTATGATGGCGGTTTGGGCTGGAAGAAATTCCGGATTGAAGATTGCCCATTGGCGTTGGTAGAAGGAAGAGACATTGTTTAAAAACCGAGTAACTAACTAAGAATATCCGATACGACCGTGTGTCAGCTAAGTAATGAATTTATGGCCATGGCACGAGACCATTAAAAAAACATTTGAAAATAAATATTTAGGTTAAATATTTGTATTGGCGTAATCCAATACGAAAAGACGGGATATTAATGGCGGTTTTAGGCGAGACGGGGACCGCGTTAAGTGCCTTAAAGGAACCTCAAACCTTCGCGTGGTGCATGTACCTACTTACATTTTAGTAGGGATTACCTAACAGAAAAAGAAAGGAAGGGAAAAAAAAAAAAAAAAAAAAACAATGGCTTGGGGATTATCGATAGGCCCCACTAGAGACAACTTACACTTATTTTAGGTACCGCTGTAAGACACTAGACATTCAATGATTTACAGGGGATTTAGTTGGCTTACTAGGAGGACCGGGAACAGAGAAAAAAGTGTGGAAATCCTATCATAGCGTTAATAGATCCGAAGATAAATCTTTGATTTTATCCCAGAGCTAATTATTTTAGAGTTCCTACCAATAAATCTTCGATAAGAACTTTTGAGGTACCCAATGTACAAATTCAGGTACTGCATTGGCTAGTATGTATTACGTAGCGCACCTTAACAGATCCGGGACCCTTCTGCCCACTAATGCACGGGGGGTTCCAGTTAGTTGATTCGCTATCGCGGCTAGTTTTGTGCTACACTGTCAGGCTTACGGGTCAAAAATTCAGCCTCCGGTTAGGTACAGATATTAAACTATATAGAAGGGACGTTCTCCTGGATCCTTCTTCCCCGTTTTTGCGCCTGAAAAAGGGATTGCGATAAAGGAAAAAAAGGAAACTAAAAAAAAAAAAAAAAGGATTCTTCAAAATACCTAAGAACCTTACCTTATCAAGTAATCTACCTAACATAAGCACCACCCGGTGGTTTTAACACCGACAAGTCAAAGCAAATCAACAATTGAGGGAAAGTTCGTTGCCTTGACCTGCTGAATCAGAACAAACGCCAAAAATCTCCAAAAACTTTAGGGGGTTGTAATTCCTAACATTTAGTTGTTCTAGAGGGTGGATACCATTTTTACTTTCAACTTTCTCCCTACCTTTAAATATTTCCCGATCCAAAACGCCAACATTTCCCATTTATCCTTCCTTTGGGAGTTTGGTTTCGCGTAATTTGTCAGCTTTTAAAAGGATCTCGTTCGTTTCTGGCCCGGTCGCCAATATTATTGATACATTTCGACGTCGGCACATTGCCGCACTCTTGAGTGTTCGCCATGGCCTCATCCAATACCGGCAAGGCTGGAGTTATTAGAGCTCCTGAGGGTGCCGGGAAAATGGATCAGCTTGTGAGTTGGCAGTATACCAATTTTTTTTTTTTTTTTTTTTTTTTTTATAAATAACATCACAGCATGACTTTATTACTGCAATCTAAGTCAGGTGAATGTAACTAATCATGGCATATTATAGGCGCATGCCGTCCTTGACGATTTGCTTTACAATATCGTTCACGATTTATTAATGCAGACGCACCGAGAGGAGAAGATCGCACGCGCCTCAACCGCCGCAATTCGCGTCGAGAAATTAGCTGCCGACACCTCAGATTCCTCCGCCCCCGACGCCCGACCAGACGTCAAAGTCGAAACTGATGCGGCTATCTACGACGAAGGCAAGGTATTATTAAAGGGAAACCCACTAGCCACTACTAAAGACATTGTCTGCCCAAGATGTCACCTGCCAAGATTACTATATCCTACAGACGGTAAGGGTGCGAGGAAACCTGACCCGAGCATAATATACTGCAAGAAACATCCATACATCGACAAGCCCGGCTACGATATCTACGGACAGACGTGGGTCGCACAAGGCCCCGGGAGGGGGAAGAAAAAGAAGGATATGGAGAAGAAGCTGGAGCAAAACTCGGATTCGCAGACGCCAGGCCCAGAAGGAGGTACGGGTGGTGGAGGTGCTGCTTCGCGGCCCCCCAACATGCTTTCATTCCCGTCGGCAACCTGCAGCAAGTGCAAGCGCTGCATACTGGTTACCCGCTTAAACAACCACATGGGTTCATGTATTGGAAATAGCGGGCGTAATGCGAGTCGAGCCGCCGCACAGAAGATCAGCAATGGTAATAATGCGAACGGAAACGCGGATGGAACTCCGCCGTCCAGCCAAAAGGGCACTCCACGACCGAGCTCCAGAGCCGGCAGCCCTCATAAAAAGAGAGACAGTGACGAGATAGAAGATGATGATGACACAGACAACGACTCGCACAAGAAGAAGAAATTAAAGCCCACACCCGCAAACGCGGCTAACAAGAAATTAATTCTCAAGCAGAAGAACGCCTCGGGTAACAAGAAAGAAAAAGTCAAGACGAGCTCCTCGCTGAGCGTGGAACAGAAGGTGGACGACGACGATGCAGAGGGATCTACAGTCGAAGTCGCCCCCAAAAAGAGGATAACGAAAGTGCCTAGCCCGGCTAAAAAGCTAAAGCTGGGAGCGTCTAAACCACTACTATCGTCACCAATGTCCAAGAGCAATGGTAAGACATCTGCTCCTAGCGGTGGGGGAGATGACGATCGTGAGTCTGAAAGCTCAGGAACGCTATCATCACCGCCAGTTGTATAGTCGAGAAGTAATATCTCGTCGAAGACATTAGACAAATTACGATACCCTTCACCATAAAAAAAAACTATAGACGTTAACCATCCAATGAGAAGTTGGGTGAACTTCTTCCACCTGACACCTTCAAATCTTTCTTGTACACTGGCCGCAGCACTGCATTCAGGGGGGGTTCCGGGGCTATCTTGACAGCGAGAATAGGGGTTAGGGCATGTTCTACATCTAATCCGGGTGGGAACTTGGGGCGTGCATCGTTATCATTATCATCATCGACATCAACAACATCAAAACTGTATCTTTAGAACGCTTCTTCTGCACATATGTAATACAAAGCCCCTCTAGCGGCTAGTGGCGAGGACTTATAATAGTCGACTCGTACATAGGTATATATACCACGAATGTTTATGTGATTTGGTATCTCTAACTACGTCTAAAATCCGTGAAAGCCTTTCTTTTTTTCGTCGAACTCCTAAAACGCCAGACTTATGCATATCATAGAGTTATATCCCCATCAGCGGTAGTCTTATATGTTCTCGCAATAAATGCAATACATGCTAATTAAAACCCCCGGCTTATATATCAGGCAGTCTCCTCATCGTCAAGCACCCTCGCCCTGATTATCTTGACCTCCTCGACGGGCCTATCGTCGGCGTCGGTCTTGACCATACCCAGACGCTTGAGGACGGCCAGACCAGACTTGACGCGGCCGAAGATGGTGTGTTTGCCGTCGAGCCAGGGGGTCGGGGCGAGGGTGAGGAAGAACTGGGAGCCGTTGGTGTCTTTCCCCGCGTTGGCCATGCTGAGGATGCCCGCGCCCGTGTGTCTGAGGTCGGGGGCGATCTCGTCCTCGAACTTGTCGCCGTAGATGGAGGAGCCGCCGCGGCCGGTGCCCGTGGGGTCTCCGGTCTGCGCCATGAAGTTGGGGATGACGCGGTGGAAGACGCAGCCGTCGTAGTACCCGCGCTGGGCGAGGGTGCGGAAGTTGGTGCACGTGCGGGGGGCGTGGGTTGTGTATAGCTCGACGACTATGGTGCCCTAGATGTAGTTTGGTGAGGTTAGCAGGAAAGGCTTAAGGAGCATAAAGCAGTGAACATGTAAGTGTGATATGTACCAGATACATACCATAGAGGTCTCAAGGGCGACGTTGGCAGTCATCTTTGGCGTTGGTGAAAAAGCAAGGCTCTGTATAGGTACCAATTGAAGCTATTTCGAAGCTCCAAACAAACGGGTCGAGATTCTTCTTTGGAGGGGTTGTACTTCGAGTATTCAATTGTCCGTGCCTGGATTATGCGATTATCGATTTTTCTTGATACGGAAGGCAGCAGCTGTGGGTCCAGCAGGCGCGAGTGAAGTTGCCTTTGCGAAACAAGCCACATTTAAGTCAACGACAACTTAAAGAAGTAACTACCTCATACATTACAACTACCATGATCAACTTCTTTCAGAGCTGGGCGAGGTTTTATTGAAATTTGCTTTCTAGCCCGGATATACTATTTTTATTGGATTAATATCTTTCATGATCCCGTTCAGATTAGGTGAAAATTATGTGTACAGCCCTAAGATCTGCTAAGTTATCCAGGTGAAGATTCTGGATGTCACATACATCTTAACAGTCTCTCCTACCATCTCATTCACCAACTGCTGAGGGTTTCCGGAGAATACTTAGAGTATTAAAGCGTTCATATACTACTTGACAGTTATCAGGACAGCCCCGCCAAATTTGAAAAAAGCGCATCCAGTTTAAGGACGCATGCTTCGTTTGTGCTGCCATAAGCAAGGCTCATAATACAACCTGCTTCGCTTTTGGTATCTTCGGGCACAACCTTCCAATTTTCAGGCCCAACTCATATCACTTAGCCCCTATTTGGTCCAAGCATCACCGGAACAATGGCTAGTGACAATTCAACTCTTCTCGCGGCAAGCGAGATCTCGGCCGCAAACGTGACGGAGTCCTTGGCAGCCAACCAGGCTCTCATGGAGAAACTCGCCAACCTGCCAGCAATCCTCTGGGACAATAGAGAATTTTTACTTCTTGAGGGCCGTATTATTTTCACCGCAATGACTTGCATTTACGTCGGGTCTCAAGCAGCCCTTCGTCGTCCTCCGTCTGCAAATCCAGCCAAGAAGGGTAAGAAAGGAGGTCGAAAGGACCAAGACAAGGAAGATGAACTTGTTCAAGGCCTTTTACCTTCCGATGCTATTTTGCTTCCCATAACGGCCGGGGCGGTTCTCACGGGGCTCTACTATCTGATTAAGTGGCTCGATGACCCAGAGATCCTTAACAAAATACTGAGAGCATATTTCTCGATTATGTCCCTAGTCGCCATGAGTAAGCTCCTAGCTGACTCGCTCCATTATGTCACTGGATTTATCTTCCCTACCGTGTGGCTTGCAAAGAATGGCAGGCTATACCATATTGACTCTTCGAAAAAAGGACAGTGGTCTGTTAATGGCGACTCCCCTGAACAAGTGTGGGACGAAAAGAAGAAAAGCCCCTTTCCATACTGGTGGTCGGAGTTGAGTGCTTCCGACGCCACGAACAATCTACTTTGGGAGATCCGCCATCTTCTTACGGAGGAATGGACTGTTCGCCTCTCTATACACGGTATTACGCACCAGAAGTATAAAGTCAAGTTCAACGACATTCTTGGTATTGTCCTTGCCATCCAAGCGAATATAGTATATTACATGACGCAGTCAACTTTTCTATCCAACCTCATGGGCTACTCCTTTTGTTACACCGGCGTCATCTTGATGTCCCCAACCACATTCGCCACTGGAACAGCCGTCCTCTTTGGCCTCTTCTTCTACGATATTTACATGGTTTTCTATACGTAAGTCTCCTATTCTGTCTCTCGTGCTTCCTATAATACACTGTGCTCACATTTAAGTTAAGCCCTTACATGGTGACAGTTGCTACGAAACTCGACGTTCCAATCAAGCTCGTTTTCGAAGGGCCTGTCAAAGCTAGCATGCTCGGTCTAGGCGACATCGTACTTCCTGGCATATTCGTTGGTCTGTGCCTACGCTTTGATCTATATATGTTCTATTACCGCCAACGAAAACTTATCCCCGTGGAATTAGAAACCAAGGATGAAACGTCAGGTCAAGTCGTTACTAATACAGTGACTCAACGCATGGTGGTCAAGCCTGACTACATAAACCCACAAGGGCAGTGGGGAGATTGGTTCTGGAGTACGAGATTTGGCAAATTATCGACAGATACTACTCCGGCACTAAAAGCCGCGACATTCCCTAAACCGTATTTCCACGCCGCTATGATCGGATATCTACTCGCTATGTTAGTGACCTTGGTTATGCTATTAGTCTATCGCCACGCCCAACCAGCACTGCTGTACCTTGTTCCTGGCATCGTTTTCGCTGCTTGGACCACGGGCCTGTTCAGGGGAGAACTTCGGGAGATGTGGAGCTACACGGAAGATGGTAGTCTTGATACCACAGATACGATAGTAGAAGTAGACGGCGATGGAAACGTTATTAACGTAGTCGACAACAAGGACGAGACTAAAGATAAAAAGGATGACATTAATAGAAAGAACGACGATGAGGCGGAAAATAAGAGTGGCGAGAAAGGGGACACCAAAGCCAGCAATGATGCTTCCTCTGATAACGAATCATCCAAGCGGGATGTCATATCAAATGGCGAGGCTGGGGAGAAAGACAATTCAGGGGCTAAGAAGAAACTGAAATGTTATCCTGTTTTCCTTTTCTCAATCGAGGTCCCAGCACCTAGCGAAACTCGCGACGCATAGAAAGATTAGGTACCTAAATGTCATGTTTAATATAGCGGTGACGAAGGCTATAGAAGTCAAATAACGACTTAAAAGACCCGGTCGTGTATAAAATACGAACTCTAATACGAATGGATTAAAATGTCATAGTTGGTTTAAGTCTGATTCAACTATATAGCGGCCGTAAGGGTTCGGAAGACGGCTATCAAACCGCTAAACTACGAAAAGGCAGGACCGTGTCAACTCGAGAGTTGATGTTGTCGTCTCTATCCATGGACAGTACTGTGACAGCAGCTACTTGAATACCTAGGTTCCTAGAAGCGCATACCTACCTAGATAGGTATTTGGTTGTTATCTAGACCTAATCTTAGTAGTCATATAAACGAGACTATCATCGATTAGCTAAACTTTTAGCTGTTGATGAATGTCACAGTGTAAACTTAGATTTTATATTATAGGGTGATGTGCACATTAAGGGGAATAGCATAGGCCAAATTGATAGGCATCCAGTTGACCAAAAGCCAAAACCGAAAATGCCAACCCCCC
>KZ112939.1:623472-778420 GCA_002120325.1 Daldinia sp. EC12 | reverse complement strand
CCCCCAACAAAACCACCATGGGATCGGGCAAAGTGGAGGTCATACAATATCTTGTCGACACTCGGCAATTATGGCCTGGAGCGACCAAGACAAAAGACCTCGAGAAAGAGGTATGAGCAATTTAAAGTCCTTTCCTTTCTTTTCTTTTCCTTTTCCTTTTTCTTTTTTTGTCTTTTGCGACGGGATAGATGAAAAACGGCTTACGTCAGTTCTTATTAGGCGTCGCGCGCGTTGGCTCTTCTCACTGAGGATGAGAAGAAGGGCGTTCTAAAATATTACTTCGTCGCCGACGCAAAGATGTCGCTGGCCTCGCAACTGCTGAAGCATTGGGTCGTCAGCAAATATGCTGGCGTCTCGTGGTGGGACACTAAGCTGACGCGGGACGAAAAGACCAAGCCCGTCTACGTAGACCCTGCTACGGGCAAGCAGCCTGTCGCCTTTAACGTCAGCCATCAGGCTGGTCTCGTCGCCCTTGTGGCCGTGGCTGGGTACGATGGTAAAGTTGATGTTGGTACTGATATAGTCTGCACGAGCGAGCGGCGTGCGCGCGACCACAAGGTCATTAATACTGAGGGCTGGGGCAGTTTTGTCGATCTGCACTCGGATGTATTCGGCAGGTCGGAGGCAGGCTATCTAAAGAGCGACCTTTTGAGCGCCCAACCGGGCTTACCTCCGCTGGCGCGCGGTGACGAGATCATCGACTCCAAGCTGCGGGCCTTCTACACACTGTGGTGCCTGCGTGAGGCGTACGTCAAGATGACGGGGGAGGCTCTCCTCGCGCCGTGGCTCAAGGACCTCGAGTTCAAGAACTTCCGGGCGCCGCGGCCGAGCCAGGAGTTCGTGCAGCGGCCGGATGGCGAGGTGGTGGATAAGCAGGAGGTGATCAAGGAGCACGAGATTCTGTTCCACGGGAACAAGGTCGACGACGCGAATATTTGTTTGCGCTCCCTGGGGCCGGACTACATGACCTGCTCTGCCATCCGGACGCCGGACCGCAAGGAGGACGCGCTCAGCTGGGACTTGGGACCCTACGAGTTCCTGCCGATGAACCAGATCTTGTCTGACGCGGAAGAACGGCTAGATGACTGATTTTTGGATGGACTGGGTTAGTTATGTCTTATGCATTACGAAGATTACGAGTGTTAGTTTACGGGGTATAGGTGAGACGTGTGTGTGTGTGTTCACATATAGAATGCTTTCTCTTATAGGTCCTGAAATATAACTATATATGAACATGTTCACAAGTCACTGGACCAACAATCTGTTTCTATCTAAAGTAACTAGTTGCCTACCGGATCTGGGTTCCGGTAGATTGCCACTGACCAGCCGCATGCTAGGCGGCGAAATAGGTGTTGCTACTACGGGGCTTCTAGAGGAGGGTTATGGTCACATCGGTGTACACCCGACTCCTGCAAGGTGACGGCAGTATACGCCATATGATCTTCGTTCGAGACTACCTAACATGACCCCTTTTTAATGTGGTTCTATAGTTCCTATAGTCCATCGCGATGTTTACCAAAGTAGAATAGGGCCATGGGGTTTGTAGTGGTATTTCGCATGGTTATGTCATATTTTAGGTACTTTTGTATGTGGCTTAAACAGATTCCAATTTAGGTACTTGCCTACTTGACCTGAGCCTTTGGGTGTTTCAATGATATATGTATGTAATGCTGAGGTTGGAACAAGGAAAGTTATGCTTCACGCTAAGGGTTTGCCCATTAGGGACTCAAATTTGAATAGTGCTTTGTTTCACAGCATGTGTAGAAGAGGAAAGAAAGAATATCAAACGCAGGTGCGTTATCATAGCCTACCTAAACTTAGGTTAGGTAGGTGCTAGGAGGTACCTACCATAAGGTAATATACATGTAGGCACCAACACCGTGTGCTGACTGTGTCACACCGTAAAAGCTTACTGTACGTTGTACGTGTCTCAACTCTTAGCGTGGCTTGTTCGATTGGTGGGGAATGTCCCCTCCTGAAGATTGGCGTTGCTCGACGAATTTCTGCATTCTGGGATTGGAAGCTGCACATTTCAAACCAGTCAAGCTAAAAACAACTTGGACACTAAAAACGTCATTTTTTGGTGACGAGGGGGGGAAATGCTTGTCTTTGTGAAAAGACACAGTTGACATTCAAATCCTAACTAACATTCATCATTCCTGAACCTACGAATTAAATTCCACTCTTCCATTTTATAATCTTTTACTACTAATCCTCGTCGATCATTTGAACAGCACACAGCACATAGCACATAGCATACAGCATGCCGTATTAACATCTTCTTCACCCTTAACCGTCGAGTCAAATCTTCACCCATCGACTTTCCTTAAAACCAAGTTGCCTATCACAAGTCTACAAATTTCGGTACCGGGTTTGGTACCGGAATAATACTATTTAATTCAACATGTCGGAAACCGGCGATAAGTGAGTACCTACACTTTAGATATTGATTTTGCTATGTTGAAAATACCCGATTGCGCCTATGAGCTCTTGGCAGTTCTTAGCAGCTCTTCCTATATTATCACTATCTTCTCTATTAGATTCAAGTCTCTAGCGCTATGTCAAGACATCTCTTAGATTAGATACCTAACTGACTCGCTTTCGAAAACTAGCCAGCATAAGCGGTCCAAATCGGGCGCCCTTTCCCTCCTCCGACGAAAGGACAAGGATAATCGTAATGATGACGATGCTATTTCCGAAGATGGATCGCAAACCTCCGGACTCGGTTCACTTCCCATCACGACCAACTCTGCCCCCGCCGTTCCCATGTCCCACCAAGGTTCCGTAAAAGGTCATAGCCAAAAGATGTCAGTTAGCCGAATCCCCTCCCGCGAGCCCGCCTCTTTAAACCCGAATCGGTACAGCCTCGCTGCCGGCGACAAGGGTTCGTCACTTGAACAATCCGTACGTAAATTCCGGATCGTCGAGGCTTTACGGAGCGGAAATACAGCTGCAATATCCAAAGCTGTTAGAGAAACATCCGAATCTGGACCTCGTGCTAGCACGTCCTCTATCAACGGAGCCAATGCGGGGCCCTTAGAAGACACGACGGTTTTACACCTTGCCATACAGTGCGCCGAATTCGACGTTGTGCAATACGTACTCTCTGATGGTGTCGGATATATCGATGTGAACGCTCGGGATAAAGATGGGAATACACCATTACATATTGCTGCTACCCAGGGGCGTGCCCCGGTAGTTCGGCTGCTTTTAGAACAGAAGGATATTAACGATGCCATTGCAAACAACCAGGGAAAGCTTCCTTTAGATGTAGCAAGGAGTCCCGATATTTTCCAGCAGCTGCAGCTAGCGAGGACATTATTCGTGCAGGATAAAGTGAAACAAGTTCAGGAACTTGTGCGAAAAGGAGACTATGATACTCTTGGTCAGGTTCTCGAGGAACCCCGTGTCAAGACAATCTTAGACATCAATAGTATCGAGCTACCTTGTGACCCCGTGACCGTTCAGGCGGGCGGGACACTACTTCATGAGGCCGCCCGCAAGAGAGACACAAAATTGATCCAAGCCCTTCTCCTTCACGGTGCTGACCCGTTTCAACGGGATCGCAAAGGCAAGCTTCCTCAGCAGGTTACCAATGACGACATCACGAAAGCGATGCTCAAGCGGTCACCTGCTGCGGTAGCTGCACAACGTGGTATTCAGGAGAAAGCGGTACTCGGGCACGCGACTTCGCAAGGTGGTCCCGGACCGGCTGTCACAGGGGACCCTCTGGCTGGACGCGAACCGCAGATGAAGGGGTATCTCAAAAAGTGGACAAATTACCGTAAAGGTTACCAGCTGCGTTGGTTCGTCCTAGAGAATGGTGTCCTGAGTTATTATAAACACCAGGACGACGCAGAAAATGCCTGTCGAGGAGCTATCAGTATGCGCATCGCCAAGCTATACATGAGTCCCGAGGAAAAGACGAAATTCGAGATTATCGGGAAGTCATCAGTCAAGTATACACTAAAGGCCAATCACGAAGTTGAGGCTAAGCGGTGGTTCTGGGCACTGAATAATGCGATTCAGTGGATGAAGGACCAGGCGAAGCAGGAAGAAAAGCAGAAGGCACAAAGTGCTGAAATGTTACGGCAGGCCCGAGACAGCCTTTACAAACCGACGGAACCCTCTATTACTGATTCTCATAGCGAAGTGGCGAGTACAGGCGAACCTAGAAGTAGTGTGCAATTGTCCCGCCTTTCTTCAATAGGAAAAGGACCTAGTTCTCGTGCTGCATTATCTCGTGCTAGTACCGCGGGAAGCGTGGATGACGAATTCGTTGACGCTGGCAGCCCCGAGGCCAAAGTACAAAGTAACGGAGCACCTACGATCCCCGGCGAAGTTGAAGACGACGACGACGACGAATACTTAGATCAGTCAAGCCGTGGTGAAGCTCCGACAGCGACTAAGGACGCTTTTAATATCACTGCACAATCAGCAAGACTTCAGCTAGACACACTAGCATCCGTGAGCGCAGCGTTACAGGCAGAAGCAAATAAGAACCCGTCATTATCACTTGCTGATCCCAAAGCGGCACAAGCGCTTGCGACGTACGACGCAGCGATCCGTAGTCTAAAGGGCCTTATGGGGGACCTTCTTAGAATATCAAAAGACCGGGACGCGCATTGGCAATATCGTTTAGAACAAGAAATTGAAATGCGACAAATGTGGGAAGAGAGCATGGCTAAGGTAGCCGCAGAGCAAGAAATCTTGGAAGCAAGAGTCAGTGAAGCGGAAACGAAGCGAAAATTGGCGAAACGGGCACTTCGTGAAGTTATTGGAAACGCAGGCGAATCTAGGCCAATAACCAGAGATAGTTTCCATGCTGTTCGTACTGAGGTATCCGGTACAAATGACGAGGAATCACCTGATCCGTTACACTCGCCGTCGCTAAAGAGTATAGATCGCAAGTCAACCTTACACTCTCATGCCATCGAGCTCTCCAGCGACTCAGAATCTGAGCAGGAGGAATTCTTCGATGCTGTGGACGCAGGAGAAGTTGATGTAGAGCCGATGCCGCCGTCTGACGTCGTACCGTCTGCTGGTAGTGGACAGGATGTTGTAGTATCAGGAGTAGACGTCAGCAGTGCATTTAAGGGTTATGAGAATGGCTTCAGGACAAGACTAAAATTAGACGAAGACAACCGACCAAAGATCGGTCTATGGGTAAGTCCACGGACGTTGTTGAGTTAATACTCAGGTGCTGACTTTCTTTTAGGGTATCTTGAAGTCTATGATCGGCAAGGATATGACGAAGATGACGTTACCTGTGTCTTTCAACGAGCCGACTTCTCTTCTATACCGAACTGGTGAAGACATGGAGTACGCAGACCTATTGGACATGGCAGCTGATCGATCTGATTCGATCGAGCGCATGCTGTACGTCGCCGCCTTCGCGTCGAGTGAATTCGCGTCGACGATTGGTCGTGTCGCGAAACCATTCAATCCGCTTTTGGGCGAGACGTTTGAATACGCCAGACCCGACAAAGGCTACCGTTTCTTCATCGAGCAAGTCAGCCATCACCCGCCTATTGGTGCAGCATACGCAGAGTCTGCGAAGTGGACTTACTGGGGTGAGGCTAAAGTCGACTCGAGGTTCTTGGGCAAGTCATTCGATATCTACCACCTTGGTACCTGGTTCCTGAGATTACGCCCTACCGCTGGTGGCAAAGAAGATTTCTACACGTGGAAGAAGCCCAAATCGCAAGTAGTCGGTATTATTACAGGTAATCCAGTCGTAGACAATTACGGCCTTGTAGAAATCAAGAATTGGACGACCGGAGAGACGTGCTTGTTAGATTTCAAGCAGCGAGGTTGGAAGGCTTCCAGTGCCTACCAGCTCTCTGGAAAGATTTTGGACGCCGATGGTCGGCCACGTATGAGCTTGGGTGGTCGTTGGAACTCGAAACTCTACGCCCGTCTTACGCCTGGCTTTGAGGCTACCGTCGAAGAGCCGAAAGACACACGAGGCAGCATCAGCGATCCTAGTCGGGCTTTCATAGTGTGGGAAGCTAACCCCCGACCCGAGGGCATTCCGTTCAACCTTACGCCATTTGTGCTCACTTTCAACCACATAGACGAGAATCTCAAGAAATGGATCGCACCCACCGACTCCAGATACCGTCCGGATCAGAGGGCGATGGAAGACGGTGAATACGATTTCGCGGCCAGCGAAAAGAACCGGCTCGAAGAGGCGCAGCGAGCCAGGCGGAAGATGAGGCAGCAAACGGGTGAGGAGTTCAGCCCTGCCTGGTTTGAAAAAGCGACATGTGAAATTACGGGGGTAGAGTACTGGAAATTTAATGGCAAGTACTGGACGCAACGAGAGAAATTCGGTAGCGGTGACCCTCACGCTTGGGACGGCTTAGAGCCGATCTACTCGTCCGAAGGGCAGGAGTAATGGATCTTGACTAGTAGGTAGTGGCGTGGCTGTATATCATCTAAAAGAGGCACTCGCGCAAGGCTGTTAGACGAGTATGAATGAAACGAGGCATTATTACTTTGGCGATTCTAAAAAATGACTGTTGGGTGAATGGCATGAACTTCAATCCGTTTGAGAAATTTCTTATTACGAATTGAGAGACAACAGGGTCTTCTATAGTTTAGTTACATGAAATTCTAATTGAGTAAATTACTAAAGTAGTACTAGTATTTCACAACTACCTACTTAGGTACCTATATATAGCATCTTCTCAAAAAAGAGCACATTCTTTAGGTTATGTGTTATAAGTTGCTGCCTGGTATTAGATGCCGGTCCAGGGGTGAAGCCGATTACCGAATATAGAACCATACATGATACCTATCTCATACCCTATACGTACATAGCATTATATACCTTGGTAAGGACCGTACATGACTTACATGTGTAAGGCAAATCGATCGGCCGGCACTTGTAAGTTAGGTTAATGGATCCATGAACAAGACAAGACAGCTGTTTCTTGGCATCCGGCTGCGGGCCGTGGCCCACACTCTATTCCGAGCCTCGGTAAAAAAAAAAAAAAAAAAAGCAGAAAAAAGCTAAAAGCTAAACAAGCCGTCCGATTTCATAAGCAAGAAAAGCTGGGAATTTCTGAGACAATTGAGTTTCTAGCCAATTAAAGAAAGCTTTAGCCTTGTCGGCTAGGGGGATTTTTCGCTTTCGCTTGCGAAGTTTCGCAAATAGGGGAATATCGATTTTAATATCTTTGACGTAGTGACTTCCAACTACATATCTATTTCTAATTAACTACTTGTTCTTTCTTTCTTTCTTTGTGATTTCATCGAGTTTGTTTAAATTGCACTACCTAACTGGGATCTAACGTACGTACTCGAGCTAAGAGCTAAGGGGGTGATTTGTGGATATTACATACCTTAGGTACCTACATATCTCTAATACCTTACGCGCGCAACGTTGTTTCTTTGTACCAGCATACGCACATAACAACATAACATTATCATCATCGTCACTATCATCGCCTTCTTGTGCGACGTCGAACCCAACCCCCTGAGCCTTGCGTCGGGGATCTAATTTCGTTGTTACTGTTGGCATTGTTGTTGTCGTCAAAAAAAATCCTGTTTGCAGAGTACAGGAAACGGGGAGAGCCAAGCAAACCGACAAGGCGAGAGGGTTACTTGGGTAATTTATACGAACAGCTAGCTATCCGACAACATGGGCGAAAGGTTCCCAACGTTGGTTCGACCGCCACCGGTCGACACGTCCAAGGCGCCTATCGAGAACGCGCTCGAGCTCACTGAGCTTAGCATCATCGGACCTGTGAGTATTTTTCCTTCCCTTTCCCCCCTCTCTACGTGACCTACTACCAACTTGTAACGTACGATGTACGCCAGGAAACAGCCGCTGACTCGTCCCCTTAGGACCTCTTCACCAATACGCGCGAGCTCTGGCATCCACCCGGCGCGCGGGGGATCTACGGGGGCGCCGTTATTGCGCAGACACTTGCTGTACGTGTGGATTTTCCGTCTTGCCTTGTTTTCTTACGTTGCTACTGTCGTGTTCTGCCCTCGCTTATGTTGGTTTCTTAATGGTCACCTGTTGGTTTTTTTATATTATATGTTGCTCTCGCTCTCGCATACTCCTTACCCCCTTGCCCCCAATCTCGTATGATCTATCTCGTTTGCTTGTCTGTTAGCTGGTTCCTGTCATACACTCCCATTGCCTACTTGTTAGTCCGGTTGTTGTCCTCCCGACCGGAGTTCGGATGGAGGGGTTCGATTCGGTGGCCCGATCGGCTTTCGCTTCTTTTCCCCCCCCCTTCGTCCCGGTGTTGTTGTACTCCCAACGCCCTATATTCATTTTCCACTTGCATTACTTCTCTCCTCTCTCTCTCCCCCCCCTCCCCTGCCCTCTAACCCTCCATCTCCTGCACTTGTTTCCCATCTCACCTGCATATGCAAAGGCGGGATAAGGCGCGCGGCGGGGGGGCACGACACAGATGGGAATCCCGACGGAGAGTTTTTCTGGTTTGCATAACTTCGGATCCTCGTCGTTTCCCATCCGCCTGCGTCATGCAAGTCGTCAGCTGACTACACAACGAAAGAAGAAAAAAAGAAAAGAAAACTTTACCGACTAACATGATGATATGATACTAGGCTGCCCAGCGTACTGTACCACCCAACTTCGTGGTCCACTCGTACCACTGCTTCTTCGTGCTGGCGGGCGATTCTAGCGTGCCGATCCTGTACCACGTCGAACGCGTGCGCGAGGGCCGGTCCTTCTGCACGCGCACGGTGCAGGCTCGCCAGCGCGGCCACGCCATCTTCACCGTCACGTGTTCGTTCGTGCGGGAGGGCAGCGGCGGCGAAGAAGCCGTCTCGCACGCCGTACCGGTCCCCGCGGATGCGCTGGCCCAGACGCCGCCGGACGACTACGAGGACCCGCCGTTCCTGCGGCGCGCGGGCGACGACCCGTTCCAGAGCTTCCGGTGCAAGGCGCCGGGGGACAGGGAGAACAAGGACGAGGAGGATAATAAGGAGCCGACGAGCAAGCGCGTGTGGCAGTGGGTCCGGGCGCGGGGCAAGATCAGCGAGAAGGGCGGGTTGAGAGCGCACCTGAGCGCGCTGGCGTACGTGAGCGACTCGTACTTCATCGGCACCGTGAGCCGGATCCACCGGCTGTGGCGGTACCCGGTGGGGCCCGAGGACGTGGACAAGCTGGACCCGCAGGTGCGGGAGCACCTGGAGCGGGTGAACGAGTGGGAAGGGGACGGGACGCTGGAGAGCCTGGCGGGGCGGCCCGAGGTCGGGATGATGGTGTCGCTCGACCACTCGATCTACTTTCATAACCCGAGCAAGGTGCGCGCCGACGAGTGGATGTTCGTCGAGATGGAGAGCCCTTGGGCGGGCGATGGGAGGGGCGTGGTTATGCAGAAGATATATAGTCGCGACGGGACGTTGCTTGCTACGGCGTTTCAGGAGGTGAGTTTCTTTTATTTTATTTTTTTTTTCTTTTTCCTCCTTACCCCCGCCAACTTTGCTATGGCCTGCCTTTACCCCATTTTGTGGCTGGATTTCTCTTGTTCGAGGGAATGATGATAGATTAGTTGGTTGGCTAACGAGTATCTTGTGACTTTATAGGGCGTTGTACGATTAAAGCAGAAGAAGAAGAAGAGCGAGGAGAAGTCGAAGCTATGAGAAGCCGCGACTGGGCCTTGTTGTGTAAGAAAGGGACGAGAGGTAATATAAATGAAAGACACGGGGAGGGAGGCACGCGTGTTTTACCGATTAGAATGGTGTTTTTATGTTAGATGGGACTTTATAGACTTGTTATTAATAGCCTTCAGGGAAGTTGTAGATGCGGTTCGGAGAGCTGCATTCTATAGACATAACTATGCGGAGGTTTTTACACGAGGATTTGATGCGAGGTTTTAGATTATAGTATATACGCGCGTACATAGAACTATACCCATTCGTACATGCCGTTTGCTCCGATAGAAGTCTCGTCTAAGTATTATCGTGATCTTCACTATGTAGCCTCCTCCGTTCGGGGAGTAGGTCTTCCTACCGGGTTCGAGGTACACTAGATGCAAATACTAAACTTTTTTTTTTACGTATATAAGCGAGTACCGACATATTTCATGCATGCACGGCTGGAAGTACTTGGTGGTTTCAAGCATGTACTTGGAAGTATACCTACGTCCTCGGTATATCTCCGAGTAATCGGCGTCGGGCAAGGCAATGTGGGATTTGGGGATGTGGGATACGGGATGATATAAGTGGATTAGTCAGGACTAATAGGTATAATTCACGCCGTTATTTATGGAATTACTAAGGCCAAGGTAAAGTAAGGTAAGGTAAAGCAGAGTAAAGAAAAGCAAGAGAGATGGATATTCCTTATGCGGGTTGAGCTGGCTAGCGAAATTTCTGTTACCCCCCCGGCCGTTTTTTCGCCGTAATCGCATCGGAGAGTTGGCCGAATTGTAGTCGATATCCGCGGGATGAATCATCACTTGGGGATCGCGGAGGAGAGGTTCGGCATTGTGTTTCTCTCCTACGTATGAGGCAATTCCCGTAAGGCTATTCAGAAAAGGTGGAATAGCGAGATAGGGGGAGTGGCGGATAGAGGTGGCAATGGACGGATGGCGATGGGGGAAAGGAAAAAGGAAAAGGGATTTCATGTGATGAATATGACGATAATGTGTTGATGTTTATTTGCCTATCAGATCGCGAGTGTGAAAAATAGGTAAAGCGCATTTCTTCTCAAGAGCCTCATTACCACATAGAAGACGGCAACCAACCTCCTGGCTCCTCCGATATGACTTCCTGAACAAAATCCAGAAAGAAAAGAAAGCAGTAAAGCCGAGGATGAAGACGGGCGGCCAAAAGGAAACGAGACATTTTTATTTACCTGACCTACATTTTTAAACCCTCACCGGCGAAACTTTATCGGCATAGAAACGATCGTGGACCCGGGAGGGCACGGTTCGCATCGCATGGGTCGATAAAATAATCGAAAAAGAAAAAAAANAAAAAAAAAAAAAAAAAAAAAAAAAAAACCTTGAAAAATCTCCGGCCGATTCGAATCGCTTTGCGGGTCCCCGGACGTCGCAAGGAGAAAACTCGGCGATGTGTTTTTTATGTAGATACCTTGTGTGTAAAGTGTATGTAGTGTAAAATTTCACTCAACCCACGCTATCGGAACAAGCTCCATCTATCGGAGCTGTCAAACTTTTTTTTTTCTCTTGTCATTTTCTTCAGGAGGTTGGCTTCAGCCAGTCAGGTCTAGTCTAGCCCTGCTTGTCGCCTCACCCATTTTCAGCTTTGAGCTAGCTGGAGCCTGCCCACCGAGGGCTTCGTCAAGTTTCGCGAAAAGACGGGCCGAGAGGTTTTCGAGATTAGGTAACTAGAGTTTTTTTCTCGTCTTATTTCATCTTGCGCAAGTTTTTATAATAGTAAACTTAACTTAGTAGTTAGTTAAGCTGGCTAGCCAATGTTAGTTTCAACCACTTAAACCTCAGAAGCAGAGCCGCGGTATTTATTTTTCCCACGTGGCGGGGCCATTAAAGTTGTCAGTAAAAACGTGGGTATAATTTTTTTTTCTCTGGTCTTGTCTTGCCTGAGCTAAGGTAATATATTGTGGAAATAGTAACGTTCCTCGTTCAAGTGGCTCATAAGGGGCCTCGGTGGGGATTGCGCGTAGGGCTAGAACCTGTTCCTCCTTTTCTCCCCTTTCGGTGATGAAGAAACATGGAAAGTCTTGGTTTAATGATTACGTGTTACCTTCATGCGTGAATCGTCAACACAATTACGTGTAGTATTAGTTTGTTGGTGATACGGCGTGCCTGGCTGATCATGTTACAGTTGGGTAGGTAAGTTGGCTTGTTGTATATTGTATGTTGTACTATCTTATACAGGCCCTCTCGGAAACTGTAGTTAGTGAACATCGTGAAAGTCAGGGATGCCAAGTCGATATATCCGTCAACTAAAACTAACAGGTGGCTATGTTAAATGGGGTTTCAAATTTCACATGCGGCAAAGCAAGACGTCATGTTTGATAACACGCGGAAAAGTGGCTAACCATGCACTCTGCTTACGCTTCATACGACTCAAGTTAGAACACGGGGGGTTTTCAAGATGTTGGCAATATCACTCGTGCAAAGCAGTCTTATTGTAAAAAGGCTCAATGGTCCTATACGTAATACTCAGTCTTATGGTGTTGTAGTATTGTAGAAGTAAGTCTATTAAGGATCTCGACCGGAACCGGGATTCGGGGCACGGACAGTCGATCCAAGCAAGTTCCGCCAGCACAAAGCACGGATTTCAACTTGACTCCGTTTGTATCTCCAAGTCTCTCAAGTACCGTAAGAAGGAAATGGCAAAGGGCTTCCTGGTCATGAGCTAAGTGGCCCCTCGATGTTGTCCCACTAGGGCTGACCCACGTTCCATTGTTAGGAGATAGTTACCTTTTAACTCAGGTAGGTAAGAGGTCGTGAATACATACCATAGGCTAGTTTGATGCTAATGCTGTGATACCCTTTTACCATCCAATTAATATCCTCGGGGCGGCATTAATACTTCAAAAGCCGACCCGCCGAAGGGGAAATTGGACCATTCTTCTCAACTACCCTCGTCCCCCTTCGCATGTGAAGTTTGGATGTACGCATAGTATTGCATCGCGGGTTTTTGTCTCCCACGGGCGCAACGACTATCCCACACGGACGATCGTGGATGAGTTTGTGGAGAGAGTAAGGGTTTTGATTTTGATTTCGATTTCGATTTACCCACGCGAGACCTTGCTGCTTTCGAGGAGGGAAACCTCCTACCCTCCCCCCTTCCCGTGACACGGACGGGCACAAGGGCTTAACAGGGCTGCAGAAATCCGATCATAAAATAGGTTAATTACAGGGTTATGCAAATACATGGACTTTCCCGATCGTGAAATTTAAATGAGCATAGCATTAATGAGGGACTTTTCCCGTTCTCCCCCCCCCCTGTTACCTGTGACCTGTTACCCCTCTAGGAGTACTCCATAACGATCGAACATCGAAATCGAATTTGCGTTAATTATTTTTTGGAAAGGGGAGGTGGATGGGAACGGGTAAAAGTAAGCTCGTGACATCGTGACATGGCCTTGTATAAGAAAAAGGTTGCGTTGTTCATATTTGATTGCCCTAAAACGTTCCAATTGTTATCATGGGCCTTGGTACGGTAACATTTTTCGGTCCAGGATGAATCCCTCGGAGAGCGAGGCCTGACTCGCTAATGTAGCGGCCGAACACCGAATAACCGGATCCGCTATTATGTAGGTATTTATGGGTTCTTATGATCATTCTTATAGTTGTACGTAGTAGTGTTTTATCTTAGGTTGGTTTTGTTTATGTTTCCATAGAGAAAAAAAAAAAAAAGATAAAACTTTGATATCGATTTATGATTAATTGATTGATAAAACTTTGATGGCGTGCGAGCTGATCGATCGTCTTAACTCCAGCCCATCCTAAATCGAGCCCAACCCAACCCAACCCAATCCAACCCAAGGCCAAACCCTCCTTAACCGGATTCTTGGGTCTGATTGTTTCGGGTCTTGTATGTCATTATATCATTTTATGCACCTCTATCTTCAACAACCATCAATGCTGCGTGCATGTTTCATTATACTCCATTTAGTAATGATAAAAGAAAAAGGTGGACTTACCTCATACGGAATCATTGTTGTTACGTTTTCTATACAAGTACCGTATTAAATCTCAAATGCATCACCCAGATTCGGCCGACGTATAAATCGTAACCGGAGCCGATACGGCATATACAATTGTCCCATGTTTGTTCCCATGGTACTGGACCATAATAGGAAAGCTTAGTTGTGGGTCCTAGGGGCGATCATATCCCACAGCTCTCCACTTTTCGAATTGACCAATAAGATTCAATTAGCATTCCCTTTTCTAGAATTGAGCTGAAATCTGCTGCATCTTTCTTTCTGCTGCGTTGCTCTTTTGCTGCTGCTGCTGCTCGCCAATTATACCCACTTCTAGCCAAAAGCGGAACCATTTTGCATCTTTTAGGATCTGTGAAAGTATCACATACTTACTATATTATGTGCGACAATATATAATTTAAGCCTACCTTAGGCAGCCAAGCAAGTGGTGAGATCATGATTGTTGTAGTTATGAAATTTGAATCGTAAAGGTTGTAAAACCGTAAAGCTAGCTTGGCTTAATTTTTCATTTCAGTTGCCACGCATTACATGGTAATCTCAAGCTAAAGGTGACAAGTGGTGATTTGAGAAAAGGCAATTTGCATAAAGAGGATAGAGAAAGCCCATAAGAGGATTCTCCGGATCTGCCAGTCCTCTCCTTCGGGAACGCGCTAAACTAGAACTACTTAGGAGAACTACCTAGGAGCGTCTTGCAGGGTGTTCCACAAAGGATCTAACCTAGGTACGGGTTACCGCCTGTTACCTTGCATCAGGTCAAGAGGTCGCTTAGAAGAGCCAAGGTCTTATGCTTAGTTTATTAACTAGTTAATATGTACGTAGTCCAAGGCAAAAAAGAAAAGACAAGAAAAGGTAAAACTCAAATAAAAGAACATCTCTAATAACCCGCGATGGCTGAGCAACAAACCCGGCGAGGCGTTATGTCATCATTACGATGCTTTCGTGTAAAAGTACAGATTCAAACCCAAATCATGACACTTCCAAGTTACCATTAGCGCGTTTTAGCAGAGCCTCAGGAGCTGTGAACGAATGCGAGCTAGGTGCTACCTACCTAGGTATGTACCTACATACACTACAAGACCTAGGTAACTCCTGCCCGTTAATATTCGAGTTATAAAATAATACTCCGCGCTAGAACTAACGGGCCAAGTATATCCCGCCCTCTTAGAATCTCGTACACTAATTCACAAAACGTGCCGAGGAATTTATAAACTGGGGCAATGCACCTATGTACGCCGTATCCCAACTCGAATTCGAACTCGGGATCTGGACCAAGACACTAAAAAAATTGGCAGAAGTAAATGTGACCTAGGGAATAAAAAAAAAAAAAATAACAATAGCAATAATTCATATGTTGTTAGCAAAGCAAAAAAGAGGAAAGGAAAAGAAAGGAATACTCGATCCCTTGCGTATGCGTACGTAGATTTTGTTGCTTGCTGAGTAATTCGGAGTTAACGGGTTAGCAATTGTAGTGAAAGTTCACGAGGGATGGGGGGGAAAGCTGATGTCCTTGAAGCTTAGGGGAGTTGAATACCGTAGATGCATTAGTGACGGAGCGGTTGCATTCCGCTATGCAAGCTTGTGCAAACATCAGTTGATCGAAGGAAGTTTCTATTCCCGATTCGATCATAAAACTTAGTGACAGGGTTTAGAGCTAAGGCTAGCATTTTTACCTAGTAAGGTAGTTGTCAGGGTTTATGCTGCACTTGCATAACTAAGTGGCATAAGTCCGACCAACATTGGCCCGGTTCACGTTGTACGCTTACTGAGCCCTGAGCCACTTTCCCATGGCCGGTGACTTTTCGCGACTTTGGACTCCGATCGTCATGTAGACCTATGTATCTACTTGTCACTTTTATTTCTTATGTATGTTATTTGATCCTTCATCTATTATGCATTGGATGTTACTTGGTAAGTTACTTAGTACATGTACCAGGCAATATGAAGGAATTACCTATATCGTACCAAACATCGCCCAAACGGCATTACGAAAAGCCTTACTTTCTTGTGAATTAGGAATTCAAGCTGAATTACTACTTACCTAGGTATAACTATAAGATAAAAGAAGTACCTTCAGTTCCCATTTGATTGTCTTGTGCTACTTGTATTCATATATACCCAGCCTACTTACCTAGCTATCTCTCTCCTCGGTCCCCACGATACTATCCAGTTGCACTTACATACAAGTTCAAGCAAGTAATATCAGCCAGAACAGGTCCTACATACATATGATAAATACATGACCTCGGTTCTTTGTCACTCTCATCACCGATATCAGCCCCGATATTGTGAGAACTCGACATACAAAGACGCCTAGTTAATTACTATATACAATAACCAGTCACTAGATATATATACCTAGTTATATCACAACTCCGATCCTGGAAAAGACCAAGCTACCCAAGAAATCATACACATCATTCTGACACAAGGCCATTGCAACTATTAGGGAGGTAACAGGAACGCAAGATATCCAACGGGTTCCATCAAAGAACCTAGATAGTACCAGCTACGAAAATCGACCAGTCAGCAACAAGTTGCTAGCCCGCTTAGCCCGCGCACATTCGGACATAAAGCGCGGCCGACTCTTAAAGACCATCCCCTGGTCAATTTTCACTCGAGACTTGGCTGGGGTTCCCAAAATAAAGTTACCGGATCTAAACGGCAACATCACATAATCGTCACGCCCTTAAAAAGCTCGGTTCACTCTACCACATTATTAATCCCAGTTCAAGAGTCACACATTTTATCCCATCGAATTTCTCGAATAGTCCCTGGATCCTTTTTATTCTCCTCTCTTCCCCTCCTTCTACTTGTTTACTGTTTGGTTTTATTTATCTTTGGTCCTGGTACTTGGATTCTAGTTTCAGTTTCCATAATTGGCCACTTATATATAAACCTTCACTCTGCATTACATATCAAGAGACCCAGTCCACTTACACCACACACACACATACACACACATACACACACACACTCACCTGCGTAACATATTGCCCCTTTGTGCCCTGGTATCACACAAGTATCGCCTCGTTGGCAAAATATTATCGAAATGGATAGCGGGATGCCAACGCCTCCTGTGGAGGACAATATCAAACCTTCGACGTCGTCGAGGAGGAGTACAACATATAGCAGCAATAAGGTAGTGAAGCCTATACATCGAGGTGGAAAGCGAGCAGCCAGCCATTCCTCACATTCTCCCACTCATGACCACCCGCCGCCTCTATCCCCACATGCTATCGACAACAGGCATAAGCGAGTCTGGAAGGCGTGTGAAAGATGTAGGATGAAGAAGACCAAGGTCAGCATTATCCTATATTAGCTCAAGTTAAATTAGTATCACTAACTTGATACCTGTAGTGTGACGGAGAGTTCCCGTGTAAGAGGTGTAAGGACGACGGTCTGGTATGTACGGCAGGTACACGAAAGAAGACTGAGTACAAGCAATTACCTAGAGGGTATGCACCCAAACCATGCTTAAATAGTACCGTGAAAGCTAATAGGAAGCAAGATATGCTGAGGTTCTGGAAAACACTCAATTCGCATTAATTGCCACCGTCCACAAATTATATGCTATGGTCAGGAATGGACAATCTTGGGATTTAGGAGAACCGGAACTCAATGATAGGGGTCAACCCGTCATTCACAACATCGCGACCAAGCTAGGATGTATTCGACCAAACGCAGATGCCGACCTACCACCTCACTCAGTATTTCCTGAGGACGAAGCAGGCTTAGCAAAATTGGCAGCCGAGTTAGATGTCCAGCAAAGAGAAAGGGAGAAAGAGACACATGCTACAGAACACCGATCGGAGACGGAATCGAATTGTACGAGAACGGACCGCGCGAGCTCTTCGGAGCTTGACCATTCAGACTTTGAACAGGATTATAGGAAAGCGATATTAGGTAACCAGAACTTGCAAACCATGTCACCGCAAAGCTTTACGTCGTACGATGTCGATATGAAGACTATGCAATCTGATGTCGATTCTACGAGTCTCTTCGCCGTCCAATCGCCTACCGTACCCACATCTTACCCAACGTGGAATATGAGCAGACCGAGCTCAATGGATTTAACGCCGCAGTACATGCAAGGTATGGATATGGATATGGCCGAAATGATGCTCAGCCAAGGTCTAGTCGAATCCGAATTTGGTACGATCAAGCCTCACATGATACAATGTCCGAATCCAGAAGTTATGCTAGGAGTTGGGGATCCGATGATCTATTCCGGGTACAATATGGAATCGTTACGATCGTGATGATGGGATAATAAGGCTCAAGGGTATAGAAGGAAATATCTCAACAGCACCCTCAGAAATGAGGAGGACAGGACAGGTTCCGGGATTTCTCTTCAACACTTTTTACAACAACACACATAATTTGCACGGCGTTCAACGGTTTGGCTGCAAGGGTGTGTGGTGTGCATTGCGAAAACCCCCAGCTCTGGACTTACATCAATAAAAGACTGGGGAACAAGCGGTCGGGGAAGGTTCCAAACTATAGACGAAGCCGGGCGGCTAGAGAGAGGAGAGAATATGCCATCTCGGCCATCGCGTTGTACCAACAACAACTAACGGTAGAGGGAAATGCATCTACGGCGTTGGCGGGTTTTATTTCCAGCGTTATGTCCATAGCTCACATCTTCTACTTTTTTTTTTATTTGTCCCCATGTTCCATCATGGCCCCCCCTCCTTGATGTTACATACTTCTGAGGGGCGGCTCTCCTCAAGGCCCGCTCGGGTCGTGGCGGGCAACGAGTAGTAATAGCACAAATTACAATGAGACCATGTTCACGATAAACTTGCCTATTCTTGTCTTTTTTTCCCTTAGTGAGCTAACGTTTATTTTTTTCAATTGTGTGAAATTGTGCCTAGATCGAGCCACGTTTATCGAATGGTCTACTTTCCAAATTCGTATATGTTAATGACGATTATCTCGCAGACGCGGAGATAAGAAACAAGCCCGTGTAGTTTCACAAAAGGTATATTTTTAATTGACATGCATATTCCTTTCTGAATCTATTAAATCTACATACGTACATACATGTAAATGCATATGCCTACATACATAAAGATACCAGTACACTACATGGAGGTGGCTTTTTGCCTTCGTCCCCAAATCTGCGATGCGAGTCGGGGCTTGGCCGCCCGTGTTTGCCCCGCGTTATCAATCCAAAAAAAAAGTCGTGAACCATTCTGAATCATCTGGGGGTGAACCAGGGGACGGAGGAGGGGCCCGGTTTGAGAAAGGACAAGCCAGAAGGGTGAACAAGAACAAGAACAAGAACAATGATTCAAGGTCATATTACTTATTATCCTAACTTTGCTTATCAACCACCCCTTACCGAGTACGTGAAGTTCTAGCTTGGCTTAGGCTAGGCTAGGCTAGGCTTTGTATTATGTATGGGAATAATAATCGAAGCTATGGATTGTAATAGCTACCTTGTAATGTAAGGTAAAGAAAAGGTCCCACGATGTGAGGTATGATTTCAAAAGGGCTCGGCATGAAACAAAGACCGTTCCCGCCCCAGTTCATCATCATATTACTTTGCCATTTGCTTACCCCCAAGAAAACATTCCCCTGGATCGCCTTAGCGAATCCCAAAAGAAATCCTATGGAAAGTTGAATTCCGTAGTAAGTTGGGTAAAATAAGTCTACGTAAGCAGATACAAACCGAGCTACAGATCAGATCAATCGCACTAATAATCCTAAACCTGGACATAAGATGAAAGAGAGAAAGAAACTACATCGGTGAACTTGTGAAATAGATTCCTTGTGTACTTGTAAGTATCTGGTTTGTGGGTGGTCACGGACGAACGAAGGAACTCAGCCACGATGCCACGAAATTGATGGTACACGGCATGGACATCCCTATTTTGAGGTAGGCATGTATGTGAAGAAGCATTGGGCGGTCAGTGAGGAGTCTTCCCACGTATTCGTTTTCTTATAACGAACCTCTTACCTACTTGGTTGATTTCACACAACTTGGCGCAAATAAAAAGTAGGTAGTTATTCCGGTGCGGGAGCACACGGCCTCCGCATAAAGTCCCCGACCCCATTTACACGTAACGCAAGCCCCAAGCCCAAAGGTAGTGAGTGTATATGTAAGTAGGTATTATATGTAGATATTATCAGATTATGTAGGTATGTATGTATGTATCCTATAGCAGACGAGCCACAACCCGCCCTATAGGTCAGGTATCCCAGATACATGTATCCTAGGGAAGTGAGTGTATGTACGTGCCGCTTGGGGGCGCGAGACAAGACAAAAACCCCCCGATATAAACCTTACGGCAGCTAATAACAGCGGTACCGTCGCAGCGGTAGCACTTAATTCGTCATCAGTACCAACCCCCCATCTCCCTTTCCCCCCAAAATTCTCATCCTGGACCTGGTTCTTTCTTGTTCGTACCTCTTACTCGTACCCAAGAGCTTCTAAGTAAGGTAACTACCTACCTACCTTAGCACCTAAGGTATAATATCTCTCTTCTTCTACTACTACAACAACAAGTTCCCCACGTGGACACGAATTATGCATGTAATTATTGAGTCGGTCAGGCACGGACGCCGAGGAGAGCAACCAAGAGAAGAGGGACTAAACGCTCCGGTCCATAATAAATCTCGACTTATCTTTTTTAGTATAACTATTTTATTTTGTTCTTTTGTTTTCCCCTTTCCTCCCACCAACTTGATTCGAAATCGGGTTCGGGGTCCGAGAATGAGCGGGAAGCGGGATTGATGAATGACCCGATCCCGGTGGATCTTTTCTTTTTTTTTTTTTTTTTTTTTTTTTTTTTTTTTTTTTTTTCTTTCCCCATTCAAAGTTTCTAGGTCCCATATGATTTACATATTTTTTTTTTCCCATTTTTCTCTTCATTATTTTGGACGGCCCAGAATTTTCTAAAAAAAAAAAAAGTCCTTCTTTTAGCTGCGCCCGGCGCCAATGTTGCCTAGAAGAAGCCTAAGTAAAAAGCGGTGCCTGATTCCTAGCTGAAGATTCTTGGGAGCCAATGAAGATGATTCATAATGATAACCAATGCTTGTAATTATCTGGGACTAGGTAGGGAATAAAGGCATACATAGGTAGCCATCATAGTGTGTGTCTGTGTGTATGTGCATCTATGAAGTGTGTACTTGTATTGTACTGTACTGTACATCATGATGGTAGGTAGTGATCTTGAAACTAAAGAGAAGTCGTAGTAATCTCGGACGGGTAAGGCTCATCTCGGCCCCGGTAATCATCCATAAAATCTTCATCAATCCCCGAGAAGAATAAAAAAAAAGCCACCAAAAAGGATCTTATCTTGGCGGTCGATCTAGACATGCATAAAAACATAAAACAAACAACTTAACAGATGTAACTAGGTAACCACGTCTAATCCCACCGATCATAGATGATACATGATACATGTAAATGATATTAGGTAGTAGGGTGAGTGTATACGATCCCCTATACGATTACTTCAATTATTTGTTCGATGAAACATTTCGGATTCTACCGTTTCCAACTGGTGAATTGTACGAATTTACTACGATAGGCTCTTACGAAGCACCCTTATAACCCTGCACACACTTCGCTATTTCTCGCTTTCCCATTTTATGCGCGAATGTTATGTTATATGGCCCGCGCTTACAGGTTCCTATCAAGCCCTTGCGTCGATCGTCCACCCCAATGTCACGTAGAAAACACACACGCACGCATGGCAGATGTGATTACCAATTATCCTACGATACATAGCATGTACCAGGTAGTATACTATGTATACGGACGTAACTCCACGGTGATATGCATATATTAACCTGTTGTAAGCCTTAGCTTCGGCTGACTACCGACCTTCTCCCCCTAGTACGCAGAGACTAAACTGCTTTGAGGCGTCGATAGAGAAATAGTCAGGTAAGGCTAAAGTGGGAAAAACGCACCAAGAGATTACTATCAACGTCAAAGCGCTACTATAAGAAATTTCTCTTGTCATGACAAATCGTGAGCTCACGCTACTGCGGGTATAACGCTTCCTACCATATTCATAAGACAAATAGTCTCGTCTCTAAACAGTAAACTACTAGTACTTACTACTAGAGCTAGTGATATGAGATATGGATGTATGTATGTATGTATGCATATCTTGTCCTGATGATGATGATGATTCATCAGGTCCCCCGGAGCCGAGGGCGGCTTTTCCACTCCCACGCGCGCCCACTTTGCGGAGCCCGGTGCGGACATGTTTACCTAGTACGTCCCTGAATCAGCGCCAATATATATGCCTATACCCTTTATTATCCATATAACTGCGGATTTAGTAATCACGCGTACGGAGCTTTCTCCGCCATGGAATTCCGACTTACACAATCCATATTTTGGGGGTAAGTAACAGAGATATACCATTATTACTTGTTTATGTACCCAAAGTACCTAAGTTAACCTGGCATATGTATGTACCTTGTATGTACGATACCTATAACTCTATCTAACCTCTTTGGTCCGAGAGCTGGGTCTTGCTTGTGGGTAAGGTGACCAAAGACGGTAGGTCAGTAGAACATGAGGCAGCATGGGGATATAACGGAAATATAAAAACGCCATATATAATACTTGTTATCTCTTAAGATAAAATACATGACTAGTTGGCGGGGATAAGTCCCGACTAACATTAGGTGCCTGACCGGATCGGGATTCTCTAATTCATTCGGGGCTTTATTAGCTAAGAGAAGACAAATGCTTATTATAATATCCGCATTAGTATACCGGTATTTCCAATTACATACCGGAAAGGGTTTATTAATGATGATTAATTGGAAATTGTATGTATACCCTAAGATTTCATCATGTCACTAAATGGAATTCACAGAAACTACTAAGCCTTACAATCAATCACTCACCCCTCATAAACATCAGATTCCAAATGATGACGAGACAAGGTATCTAAGGGCACCATGTTTGCTATCCCCTACTCCATATCCGTGCTCATACTCATAGCTACCTAGCTAAATTCAAATACATCAACGTCTTAACGCCGAGTCTCTCCATGTAGTTTAGTTACCATGTACAGAAAATGATCACGTTCTCCCCACGCAGAACTTCGCACAGGTATGGAAGTATACCAAACAATGTAAGCACCGTAAATAGGTAGATAGGTATCTGGTTATTTGCTACATGCCAATTACATCCATACAATAACGCAAGGACCTTTAAACCCAGTCTCTATCTCCACAGCACGTCACCCGCGCAAGGCTTCGGGGAGGGTGATCCAACGACATGGCTCTGGGAACCTTCCCCCCGGCCTACCGCGCCCCTTGGAAAGCTAAAGGCGAGATAATCTCCTGACCTGACCTGCCTTGCCAAACATACCTACCTTACATGTCGTCCTTGCCGCGTACGTTACATACGGCGGTCGGACCTTCGATACTTCGCGGAAGACCGAGACCGCCTTACTAGGAACCCCGGCGCTGGGTATGAATCCGAGTGAGCTGTTTTACGCTTGAGCGGTTTTTTTTATTTCTTCTTTCTTTCGTCGTCAGCCTGATAGAGAGAGAGAGAGAGAATACAGGAGCGCACGGACGGACGGATGGACGACTAAGCTTAAGTCTAGGTAGGTAAGCATAAGCTCGCATTCGCCCTACAGCCCTGCCCTGCCCTGCCTGCCTGCCTGCTACTGCAGGCTGGGAAAAGACCTACATGGTAGCGCAAGGACCGGCGATAGAGCCGTATCTCCGGCAAGCGGAAAATGTAAGACCCAGTCCCAGTAGGATGAGAAATAGGGTGGGATGGTTTTCCGTAAAAAGCCCTATCCGTCGGCGCGGGATAAAAAGGTTAAGGTTAAAAAAAAGTAAGATACCTACATATACGCGGGATCGGCGATATGCAATATGGCCCGGGGTCTTATTCCCGAAAGCCTGGGATGCGGCAGCGTGGGCTGGGCTGAGAGGTTTCGTCCGTACCTAGGTAGCGTAGGTAGGTAAGGTAAGGTAGGGGATAAGTCTATATAGGACAAGCTTGGGGCTTAGATAGGTTGGGGGAATAGGTTAGGTCGTAGCGAAGGGGAAATATGTAGGTATAATGCGCTCGCCACGGGATAGTGTGTCATTCGGCGTGCGAGGTACCTGGGTTCGTGATATGGGATGGTGTAGTTCCAGGGAGGGATGGGGGTTTGATATGGAGCGCTTTGGGAGGACTTGGAGATACAATGTGATACTAGTTAAGTACATCTCTAAAAGACAGTATACGGCTATATATCCAAGCCCAAGTTCCAAATGTATAGTCGCTAGGTATTTAGTCGAATATAGTTTTGATAGGCTCTAGGGCCTGGATATAATAGTGATCCCATTATAGACTCGCTTTGGAGACAAGGGGGTATTGTCACATTGTGAGTAGATGCGAACTAGGATTTCCAGAAGACTGCCAAAAATGAGAGGCATTACTTAAGGTGAATATACGACTTCTAATATTCCGATGTGCTCAACCACACTATGCAGCCAATAACACATGGAAAAGAGGCTAGGGGAGGTTAAGATTAGCTATATTGACTAGATTAAACTAGAACAGAGCTCTGATTAACGACTGCCGCGAATAGACACCTATTATATGAACATGTAAAGTAACTAGGCCTACAATGGTTGGTAACACTATTACATAGCTTCACTCGTCTCGGGTCTTTCTATGACTAAACCATCACCCAGCTATCCGTGATAACTTACATAGGGGATGATATCTCAGAAAGATATTCAACGACTCTCTCTACGACTCAACCACGATAGGCCTCCCAGACTAACGACATGGCATATCCAAGTCGAACTCGCCTCCATGAGCTGATATTACCTCTCATTTTAATTTAGATCTTCGCCGCTCACGAGCTACCTCTTTCCTCAGGTCTCCCCTTTTCTTCCTCTCTTACCTTATCGACCTGGTTGCGAGACATTTAATACGTAACTTCATATCACGTTTAATCTGAATCTCTGCATCTCGCATAAAAATCCCGGGAACTCCATTGTCTTGTCTCGGGCCCACGGCCTAGATGTTGAGACAAGTCATTTTGAGAGAAATGACAACATTGTGACTAAATCTAGCGTAAACACGGCCGTCGTGACGTTGTGAGACAGGCGCTCGCTCCCACAGCATTTTGTATGTCTTGGACCGCGGCCCTGCTTTTGGGCCTGCGGCTGGCGTAAACGGTCGTGCAGGGTGCGTCGCGTGTATATCGCGAGTCCCGGGTTTTAGAGGTGCTGGCGCTGAAGACTGCGACTGGGAGTGAGGCTGAGGGTCGTACTAGCCTGTCTGATAATTCGTTGATCGAAGACCTTGTATCTCCATATCATGATAGAGGGTTTAAAGACGTACTCTGAAGAAATCTCCGCGATAAAAATATATAATGGATGGATCTCTCGTGGAGGAGAAGCTTTTGTTGCTATCGTGTACACATAAGTCATTCATTATATCTTAGACGTGCTGTTTATACACTTACTCCATATACCTACCAACTTCACTCCTTATTAAAGATGTTCGTCATCAAGTCCAACCAGCTAGCTAGCTGGATCTTATGTTTCTTCATACTCGCCGTCCGTGCACAGTCCGGTTGTAAACACGATAAGTATGTCCTAGGCATTGTTGCAGTCTCGGAGGAAGCGTACTGATTTCCTGACAGTTGCTACAATGCGCTCTTTCCTTGCGACTCCCCGCTTGCTCTTGAAGAAGCTTTGAACTATTGCGCAACTGTCGGGCATTACGGCGCAACGAACTACCCGACATTGGCGACGGCCGCAGTAAGTATAACATCGTGCAGCCTTATAAGCCCTATAGCCCCTTTCTCGCAGACGGAGGGGGTGAGCCACCTATTTGAACCCTTAGAAGTTTCTAAAGGACCGGCCGTACGCTGACCCCAACTATTATAGTGTGGTAATACCAATAAGAGGGCCTATATTTCGGCTTGTCAATGCGGCGTTGCTTGTCCTTCTCTTCAGCCCTATACGGCATCTTCCAGCACGACCGCACTAACTCTGACAACACTTACGACTTCAACTATCACATCGGGAGGTAATGCTCAGTCGTCATCCACCTTCCCCACGTCGGCTACACTGGTCACTCCCACCAGTAGTGTCCAGTCGCGTAGTGTGTCTTCCTCTAGCGTATTCAACTCGACGACGTCTAGTATTCCGAGCTATGCATCTCCAATCTCACAGGGGCTATCTTCATCGACAGCCACAACATCTAGTAGTATTGAAAGTGACCCGTCGTCACAGGACCCAGCCGCAAGTATGCGAGTGACAGTTTCCGATCCGGGATCAACACTCACCCTTTCGCTTACTGATATCGCTTCGACGACCACGGCTTCAACTTCTACGGCGTTAATTTCGGATGGCTCTTTATCCATTCCCTTAAATCTCTCCAGTACGCTGCCAAGCACACATTCGAAGTTCCCTGGGGAGCAGTCATCCGAGCTATTTTCGACACTCACATCCAGTAGTTCCCGCTCAGCCACAACCTCGTCGAGTCCTTCGTCAAGTCTTTCGTCAAGCAGCAGCTCGGCACTCTGGACGAATATAACTCGTACTTCAGGTGTGGGATTACCTACCTTTGTTAACGCTAGCACGGCGTCTTCAACCTTGTTAAACCCAGCCTCGATATCGACTTCATCGGTCACAGGTACACCTTTGTCTGGTGATCCTATTAGCACTAACTCGACGGCGTCGATTAAATCCGGGGCAGGCGTCTCGATTCCGTTACCTCGTCCAACTTCGATTGATACGACGTGTACAACAACGTCGACACCAATTTCATCGACTCCCTGTTCTGGCTCGGTCTTATATTTCCCCAACTCCACAACCCACAGTTCCGTTGCAAGCGTTACTCAAGTCATAATATCCGCTTCAGCTTTCAGTATCTCGTCGCGGCCATCGGTAAATCGCACATCAAGCACGCGATCGACTTCGACGGCTAGCGCAACGCCGTCCTGCACCAGCACCTCCGGCTCCAAGACGATTGAAAACGGCGACTTTGAGGAAGGTCTGTCCCCATGGAGCATCGACTTAGTAGACATGATGTCGACGAGCTACTCCCTTGCAAGCCCTGGTGCCAACGGGTCTTGCGGCGCGTTCCACGTGCACATGCGACGGAACTCGCTGACAAACGACATACGGGCGAATCTGCGGCTGGTCAGCCCATTGATCTCGCCACCGGCCGAGCCGGGAATGTCGTGGGCCGTTTCGTTTTGGGTGCGGTTCGGAAGCGGGCGCACCACGAATTCGTACGTTAACTTGTTTGCTAACGGCGAGGTGGCGCACCGCGTAGATGCCGCGGACGAGGGAGCCACAAACTGGACACGTGTCGAGTTCCCCTACACGACGGCGTCTAGCGACCGCATGCTCCAGCTTGTGTTTTCGTTTGCGCTAGGCGACGCGCCGTCTAACGAAGTGTGGATTGATAAGGTGGCCATGGATGTGATGGCTGCCAGTTCGGTGCCGGTGGGTCAGTGATTTGCTATCGCAACCTCCAAGGTTAATTAATGCTGCTTCCTGAATTTGGAGAGGTGCATAAGCATGTCCTTGTAGTAAGCCCTTGTAGGTATCATCTGGGTTTGGAATAATCAAAGTGTATACTAGATTATAGATTCCGAGTATCGCATAGATTAGAAGGATGAGTTGGTCTCGTATTTTGTTTCCTTATTGTAACCATTATAAAAATAAGAGATATTATATCATATAGCTTCCCAGAGATATATTGTCTTTTAAAAACTCACTGTTTAAATTTTTAATCTGACTGTTGTTGAATTTGATACAAAATGTATTTTAAGTTAAGTCGAAGTAAAAAATGAGAACTTACAGAAGTACAGAAAGGTGATAAACTTCCACGGTATATGTACGTTGTAGTTGGTGGGGCTCTCTCGGCAGTCTCGGGGTCTACGGGTGTGGCTTGTGTACCACCTACACTTGTACTCGATAGGTACGCAAGAAGTGGGACATGACCTCTGGGCACCTGCTACCCCACGCCTCGGTGTACGTACCCTACCTCCCTACCCACTTGCATCATATTTCGGTAGCAAACAGTGGAAGCTTTACATTATTTTGTAGGTACTTGTCTGCCTATTTTCGTAGCCCTGATAGCTACCTAGTATGTAGGTAGGTAGGTACCCTACCATTAAGTAGGTACACCAGGCTGCGCAGCTGAAGATTTCAATATTTTTATGGTGGGGGTATGCAATTTTTATTCGGTACATCTTCCCACTTGCTACCGTAGCTTTCTTTACATGTCATTTTTCCTACCATACAAAACCGTACATAGTCCAATCTTCCCGAATTCTTCCATCTTGGAGATTCAACCTTTCTTTAACTTTTCTTGTATTTCTCGCGAGTCATACGCAAATCTACTTCCGGTTGGATTGCGCCTTGCGAGAGCCGCTAGAACTGCAACTAGAACTGCCACTAGGCTGGTCAACCCCTCAAAGAATTCCCGATATTGCAAGCAACTTATAGGGTAATGGGAGCTCTCGAGAGCTGGTGAACCGGGGCATGGTCTGCAAGGCAGAAATATCTACCTACGTTACGAATACCTACCTTACCATAAGAAGAATATTACCTAGGTAGTCGGTCAACCCGTGGCCAGCTTTATTACTAGCAGCCTCCCACATATTATTCTTCTTTACTTTTCCCACTCAATATCCAAATCTACAAGCTCTCCTGTGATTCTGTTAGTCAAATTAGGTCAAGATGATGTCAGCACAGCTCCAGCAGCCTGAGAAGGCTGGAGCCAAGTTGTCAGCTCCCGAGAGCAACTCGAGTAACACAGCTATCGCGCCTGGAGCGGCACAGCCAAAACCTGCTGAGCTGAACCCACTGAGAAACCGTGTTCGAGATAGCAAGAGCCCTTACGTACGAGCGCATGCCGATAGTCTAGTCGCTTGGCAACTCCTGGACGACGATGCGATCAACCGAGCTAAGAAAGAGAACAAATTGATATTCCTCAGCATCGGCTTCCTTGCGTCTCATTGTACGTGAAATATACAGGTAGTATTAGAATTAGGCAATACTGATTCGGTTCCAGACTGCCACATTACGAGGCAAGAGTCATTCTCTAACCCCAAAGTTGCATCTCTACTAAACGAGAATTTCGTGCCTGTTGTAATCGATCGCGAGGAACGGCCCGATATCGATAATATATACATGAGTTATAATCAGTCACTCAGCGGAAGCGGAGGTTGGCCACTAAATGTCTTCCTCACTCCGGAGCTGGAGCCAGTTTTCAGCGGAACTTATTGGGCAGCGCCGGGTGTCCAGGATGATGGGGAGGTGGAAAACGACGGGGTCGAGAAGCCCCTCGACTGGCTTATCGTTATTAAGAAGGTTCTCGCCTCGTGGTTGGATGAGGAGTCTCGTGTACGCGAAGAGGCGAAAAAGATGGTTGTTGAGTTGAGCCATCTTTCGGCGGAGGGTACCCTAAATCACGCAGGAAACGACTTTCTGCAGTCTACCTCTTCTACTCAAGTAGATCCAGCTACTTCAAGTTCTGATCATCCTTGTGAAGTTTATGGTGAAGTCGACTTGGACCAGATCGAAGAGGCATACGAACGGATTACAAGAACTTTTGACCCTATGTTCGGCGGCTTCGGCCTCGAGAATAAGTTTTTAACCCCAGCGAAGCTTTCACTACTTCTGAGAGCTACTCGATTCCCGAAAGTCGTTCAGGATGTAGTCGGACCGAATGACTGTAAATACATTAGTGGTATGGGCCTGCATACTCTCCGAAGGATCGCCAACGGCGCGGTGCATGATCATATAGGGGGCGGTTTCCACCGTTACTCTGTTACTAGGGACTGGTCATTACCAGCTTTCGAGAAGATGCTCATAGACAATGCCCTACTCCTAGGTCTTTTCTTAGACGCCTGGCTTCTGTCTGGAGGCACTAAGGACGGCGAATTTGCTGACGTGGTAACCGAAGTGGCCGATTACATCATTAGTGACAGAATGTTGTCACCGAAGGGTGGATTTTTCACGAGCGAGGCAGCCGACTCGTATAATCGAAAGGGGGATAAGGTCATGCAGAACGGAGCCTACTACCTGTGGACACGGAAAGAATTTGATGCAATTGTCGGCGACGAACAGGATAGCGCAATTGCGGCTGCGTACTGGAACGTCCAGGAGCATGGCAACGTCGACCGCGAATATGATCCTCATGATGAATTCCTCAACCAAAATGTCCTTCATATTGTTAAGAACTCGACGAGGCTAAGTAAACAGCTCGGCATTTCGGAAAATGAGGTAGAACAGCGAATTAAGGCGGCTAAGGCGAAACTGCGTTCTCACCGACAGAAAGAACGAGTTCACCCAGTGATTGACACAAAAATTGTTACTGCATACAATGGCATGGCCATTGCCGCCCTGGCACGGACAGCCTCGGCATTAATTAGCACGGGGGCGGATGCATCTGGACAGGGACAAAATTACTTGGAGGTAGCCAAGAATGCGGCTCGGTTTATTAAGAATGTGCTCTGGGATAGCGGCAAGAAGATCCTATACAGAGTATACTCCGAGGGCCAAGCGTATATCGAGGCATTTGCAGAGGATTATGCTATGATGATCGAGGGACTCATCGAACTCTACGAAGCTACTGCCGAAGAGTCGTGGCTTGAGTGGGCTGACGAATTACAACTACTTCAGATCAAGCTCTTCTACGATAATCCTACACCAACACCTACGATGGCAAACGCTAGATGCGGGGCCTTCTACTCTACGACTTTGGGTGCGCCGTATACGCTGCTTCGCATAAAGGATGCTATGGACACCTCGCAGCCGTCTGTCAATGCAGTGTCCGTGTCAAATTTGTTCAGGCTGGGTGGGCTCCTGGGTGATGAGAAGTATACCTACTTGGCAAAGGAAAGCGTCAATGCCTTCGGCGTCGAAATGTTGGAACACCCGAACCTGTTCCCTGGTTTACTGTGCGGCATCATCCCCTGGAAACTAGGCGGCCAGCACTGGCTCGCAGTTGGGGCGAAACCCGCGCCCGAGCAACTGAAGGCGTTTTATAAGGCGCCCCGCGCTGCCCTATTCACGCTTCGATATCATGTCCCCGAAAAGCGAGATTCCTGGATTAGCAAAAGAGACTCGCGAGTCTCGGCTTTCCCCCGAGAACAAGGCGTGTACAATAGGTCCCCAAAGGGTGCTTACAGCAAATTAAGTCCTAATGACCTGGTCCAAGTCGACCCGGCCCACGAATAAGCGCGTCACAGCAATATCCACATCAAAATATTATATCAAATATGGCAACAATGGAAAACGGAATCTAGAAAGGCATAACTACATGAAATGACGACTTCTCCTTTTTCGTCTTGGTGGGAGATTGGGGGGGGGGGGGTCACTATGGATTCGAGGTAGATACCAGGCGGCAGTGGCGACGGTGGTGGGCGTCTACGGCATCAAGGCTTTACGGGGGCAAGGTGGGCGCCCGGGTTCATTGTGTGTGTCATTACATACACTACGTATTTTTCTGCATTGCTCGGCGATTAATTGGTTTTTATTATTGCATACGTATATGATGAAGTATATGGGGTACTTAATGAAGAGAGCCCCTGGACGTTATTACGAGATGAATGCTATTTTAAATGCGCATTATGTTGTGCTGTTGTGTGTTCCCGTGATGATTTTTGAGACCTGTTCCTCCCACCCCTGATCCCCTTCAAAGAGAGTTTGTAAAGTTGACCTTTGGAGGATACCTACCAACTACCTCTTTACGTCAAAGTTGATCATATGAGTGCTAGTTGGAAAGATGGAGGGAGACCTTACTTATTTCCTTTGTTGCCAATATATTTCGAGAAAGGGATTACTAGGTGGTAAATAAGTACGGTACCTAACCTAATGGGAAGATTATGGTTTTACTCCTCCACCATTCTATCAGGCTGAGAAGAAAAGGTTCATCAAGGTGCTGTCTTGTCCTATCATGTCTTATTTATCATGTCAATAGCTCTTTGGCTTCAATCACTATTGGTTATGTTATGCATGAATTTCGAATAAGCTCCTTCAGATAATTGAACTACTTGTTTGAACCTTTGGAATCAGAGCCAGAGTTATAAGTACCTAGGTACCTAAACCTACCTAGGTAGTATTAGACACATCATTCTTCAAACACCTAGCAAGCATCAACAGTAAAAGTAGTAGTAGTTTGTTTTTTCTCTCTTTGCTCTCTTCGTATCGTTTAAAGGGGGTATCTATTCTACAGTGATCGAACCATAGATGCAGCTTTGTTTGTTTGCTTGTTTTTTCGCTCTCCCGGACAGGAAAAAAAGGGGTGTATCTTGTGTTTTCAGACGGATAGACGGACGGCCCATAACTCCAAGTGCTGATGCGAGTCTCATCCTCTCTCTCTCTCTTTCCCTCTTTCATTCCCAAAAAAAAAGTATTCATTTCCTTGTCCTGGTAGTCAGCCCCTTTGCCCTGCTGCACATTCCCTCCCTATCCTCTGCCATTTCCAGATACCCACTCGGCGCCCTCTATTGTTGCAGGGGGCTGTATAAATGAAAAGGAGGAGAGTTCTGTAAACTCCTTGGGGACCATGACGCATTGTTTGTAGGAGAGCGCGCAATGCGGTGGGATTGCTCCTCTTCTCCATGTTTTGGGCCACTCCATTAGTTGAATGGTCCCATCATTGCCAGCCACATACAACCCGATCATGAACCTTTTCATCATCGCATTGCATCCGTAGCACCGTCAGTATTCTATCATGTCTTAGTTGCACCACCGCCAGCTGTTGGTTTTCTATTCATTAGATTGCCGAAGAACTTGGCCAAAGTATCCGTATCTACCGGTCCTCCGGCTTCCTCAAGGCGGGTGTCATCATCCAGAGTGGGTTCAGGGGATTGTCCGTAGGCCTGGCGGTCCTATTAATGGGTTAGTAATGATCCATGATCCCGAAATATCAATAAAAACTTACCTTAAGCCGCTGTACCATATCGTCAGCATCCACTTGAATACCACCCATATTGAACTGTACCGGACCAATGTGATCACTGATCATATCGTCGGGATGTTCTCGTGCAAATGTATTGTTGCTGTGAACTTTGCCAGCCTTCTCGTCCAGCTTCTTCTGTTGCTCGAGTCGCTCCAACTGGTTAGCAAGGAAGGCTTGCGTGTCGACTGAAGGCACCTCTAATTTGCTCGTGTCCTGATTCACCTGGGCTAACTGTAAGGCATCTAAACTCGTGTCTTGGACTTGCTCTTCATAGAGTGCGACAGCAGACCCTTCGGGCTCTTCATTCTCACTCGTGTCCCCGCCGACTTGGTGGCTAGCATCGTTTATACCATTTTTGTTTGACTTAGGGAAAGGCTGGTTGAAATCTATTGACCAGCCTTCGCTGACCGTCTCAACATCGAAACCATCCCGTAACACCCGGATCTTGCCCCAGGAGTCCCAGTTAGGGGGCACTACAATCTTGTCTCGGTCAATAACGTTGGCCTTTAGGGAGTCACGCTTGAGCAATGAGTGAATTCCAAGGCTGGCGTGAATAAGACTCTGTAGCGGCGATGCCATTGATGGCGTTGTGTAAATAAGAGAAGCACCGTCTAATCGTGAGTTAATAGGACCGTAATAAATAAACTTTGCATTGGAAACATACGCCTTAATAAGACCGTCCTTAGATATTGAAGCACGAGGTCGAATTTCTCCTCCTTCCACCCTTGTGTCTTTTCCAGGTGGTCTATTCTCTCGGCCTGGTAGTATCAAGTCAGCGCTATACAGGCGAATTGGAAAAGCGCAACTCACATTCTGGCATACGACGCAGAGTGGTAAGCCTAGGCCGTCTTCCCACTCTCCTGGCCCGAGCGGTAACGCGACGTCTCCTTCTGCCGCAACTGCGCCGGTGCCATCCAGGTTCATAGACCCACCTGTCCGCCCGCGATCTTTCCAGCTGTCCATTACTTCCTCCATCGTCGCTTTACACTCGGGACTGAGTGACATCATGACGGTTCGCAACAGTAGCAACCACTCTCGAAGTTGTCGCATCCATAGCCAAGGTTGGGACCAGTCGAGCAATATTACTATTAATGTATTGGGAATCGATTGCGGAGTCAAAAGCGGTTGAATAAGTGAAGTAAACGAAGGCGATGGACTACTAAGTAAGTAGAGGGATATGCGTGCTAGGAAATCTGATTTCTGTCAGCAGCGAAGAACTTCACTAAACGGAGCTCAGGCGACTGACCCTCCTGATCTGCGTCTAAAACGTTGTAATATGTATATCCAAGGGCGAAGCTATTAGCTATTGGTGGGGTCTTCTGGTTATTCCGATCGATGCCTTTCCGTCCATCGTTACTCGATAGTGCTTCGAGGAAGTCTCGTTGTGAATCTACGGAACCCCCTGAGATCTTGTCAGTCGCCCCTTTTGTGGCTAGCGATTCATGGGAAACCCTTTCATACCGAGAACCAGCAAGTTCTTCTCCGGTAACCTCTTGCCGCTGGCGACGGAGTCGAGCATAGAGCTCCACATGTCCTTTTTCTGATCATCCTTCTTTCCCTCCGAACCGGTACCGACTGAAGTAGTCGTATACGTGGAGAACCGGTTCGAATTGGCCGTCATATTTGATTCCAGTCGATTTGTGGTAGCATTGGGGAAGACTTGTTATGCGCCTGTGGGCAGCTCCTCAACGTAATCGGGTTGAGGTTGCGATAACTATCCAGACCCTTAGAACGCGTCTTAAGATCGAATTTTAACCGAACCGCGTTGGGGGAAAAGTGATCGCTTGCTTGAAATGTCCACTTAAGATGTTCCTTTCCTTTTTCTTTTCAGATATTCGCCTAAGCGATATAAAACACCTGAGAGAAATTAAGGGGTGGGGGTTTTTTTTAGGGAATGAACGAATAACTTCAAAATGTGAGATAGTTCGGTTTAGTTGGTCTTTGCTTTGAGTGTGGTTTTCTTTTCACACATAAGAAACATGTAACCATATGTCACTTTTATTCCCCTTGAAGCTCCCAAGCATTTGATTAACTGGCCTGGATCACTTGGGGGGTGTTTTTAGTGGACCTTCAGGCTTTGACGGTCCGACGTTTCCCCAGTACAAGGGTTCAGGTCCTGCCCAGGTGTTTTAGGGGTTTTGCAGTCGGGAAATACTTGCAGAGGTACCCAGACATGCCGGACATGGTAAGTACTGAGACTAAAGATGTTTTGCTGAGCTAGTACCGAAGCATCTTGATTCTATAGGGAACTGCCCTTTTAAGCTTAGATCAGTCACCTGATCCACTCTTCAAAATGTGGTACAGGTACCTTTCCCTTATTTCTCAAAGCTCTAAAAGCGCGATGACAGCATTCTATTATTTCAAGTCCCTGTTCTAGTTCAGCCTTGCAGGTAAGCTTTCTACATAATAATATAGCTAGTACCTTTTTCTTACCATTTCGTAGCCTTCTCAAGCTGCCTATTTGTCTTTTTCTTATATCTTACTTTCTAAAACTCATCGGAAGAAAAGTAATTGAATGCAACAGTATGAACCAAATACGCGCCATCCAGGCTCTTAATAAACGCGAGATTGAAAATGGAGTGTAAGTTCTGTTCTTTGTTCTCCTTAAGTCGCATCGCGAGACCCTTTATTCTAACAACAAAAAAAAAATTAGACCGCCGGAAGCTTCCTGGCACACCGATTACCGCGACACCGCCTTCGTCAACTTCGGTGGTCTGCCGTACGAACTGTCTGAGGGTGACATCATCACGATATTCTCGCAGTATGGAGAGCCTGTGTTTCTGAAGCTCGCGCGAGACAAGGAAACGGGCAAGAGCAAAGGATTTGGCTGGCTTAAGTATGAGGACCAGCGTAGTACAGATCTAGCGGTGGATAATCTAGGAGGCGCCGAGATCAATGGCCGCCTGATTAGGGTCGACCACGCTCGATACAAGCCCCGCGACGACGAGGACCCCGAGGAATTTAAAGTCAGCTGGGAAGATATCATGCGCCGCGAGAAGGCAGCCAAGGGCGAAGATGTAGACATGGAAGATGCTAGCGAGGAAGAGGAAGAGGAGAGACGCCCGATGATCAAAGAAGAGATAGAGCTTGCGAAACTTATTGAAGAACACGACGAGGACGACCCTATGAAAGGCTTCTTAATCGAAGAGAAGAAGAAAGAAATTGAATTGGCGCTACGAAAGGAGAGCGGACGCAAAGAAAAGAAAGATAGGAAAGACAAGCATCGGCATCATCATCACCACCACCATCATTCCCATAGATCTAGGAGAGATGATAGAGACGACGAGGAGCGCGATCGCCACAGGAAGTCCAGGCGGGATGAAACTCCAGTTGGAAGAGGCAGCCGGGAGCGAGAAGAGACACCTCCAAGACGAAGGAATGATTCTAGAAATCGTGAGCGGAGACGGGACGACGACCGTGATCGACGTCGTGATAGGGAGCGGAGAGACCGAGATGATAAAGATAGACACGAGAAGCGTTCCCGCCGCTACGATGATGAGGATAGAGACAAGGACCGAGAAGGTAAAAGTAGACGAAGTAGAAGCAGATCTCCGCGCTCGTATAGGGATTGACGAGACTCTCTAATCGTTTAATAAAGATACCCCCAAAAGTCAACGCTAGTCAGGTAATTTGCCAGCCCATATCCTAGTGCAACATGATTTCTAACGCCATCTCCAACCAGTCAACGCCGGGCCCGTGAATCCATATACTCCACGCCGTTTCCCCCTGACCATTTCAAATCAGTACCTCTTGAATGGTACCCCTAGAAACTCATCTAGCTTATGCTGGGAACTATGCTCGTAATAATCCTTGAGCTCGCCCTAATTCCCTAGGTATTTCTTCCAGCCTTCCCTGACAATCATATATTTGCCGTTTTCACCCTCCCTAAGCACGAACTTCTCCCAGCGCGCATCCTGTCCGGCGCCAACGACAACCAGAGTAGTTTCGTCTACCCAGCCGATCACACCTTTTACTGGCCTACTAGTACCCAGCACGGTCTCTCCCGCTAACTGATTTCGAGGGGCAGGAAGTAGCGGCTCGTCTCCTATTTCAAAGGGGGCGGAGGTAAAGGAGTAGATATCAGCAAATGGACCAAATGGTATGTTGCCTAGGATACCCCATTTATTCCTAGCCTCAGCATTAGGGCCGCTTCCGCTGGGTACTGGATGAGACGGCGCAGCTTGTTGATTACGTGGGTTAGGAACATCGAAAATATGTAAGCTGCCCTTGTCTGAAGTGCAGGCCAGCATGTTTCCTGACGGACTGAAGCGTAGGGAGTATATAGTAGCAGATTCGCTACCTCGACGTCTTTCAGCTATCTTCGCGCCCCTACTGGTGGAAAATATGCGAATAATCGTCCCCTGTACGTAATTAGTAAACCGAACAGACCAGTTATTTTGATTAGCCTACCTTTTCGCTCGCCGTCGCGAGCAGGTCCCCGTCCGCACTTAGTTGCAACGCTCTCAGATTAGAAGAATGCGCAGGAATAATGCTAACGCTGCCTGTTTCGAACTGTATCACGTGAACCTGGCCTGGTGTCCTACCAGGGAAAACCAGATAATTCTCTGTTAGGCAGCAAAGACCAAGATAATTGTTCGTGGTCTCGTATATACCGAGTGGCGTGGGGGGCTTCTGGAAAGCATAGAGCCGTACGCTGTTCTGTAAAACGACGGCAATCCTCGTCTTAGAGATCTGGACGCCACGAACAGCTGTAAGAGTAGCGATCTCAAGGCCTATTTTGCCTTTGCTATCATCCCATATTATGGCCTTGTTCTGGGGGAACTTGGGTGAGCGGCCACCACCAACAAGAGCAAGGTAGTTGGCATTGCCCATCATCTGGACCAGGCCCAAGCCGGCATTGAAAACTAATGCTTGTAAGATTCGTCTGTAATACATAGGTAGGTAGATAGATATTTATAGCATACCTCTTGCTGTTTGTATTTGGCAAGTCTTTGAGACGAAGACTATCAAGCGTGTAAGCAGTTGGAATGTATAAGTTAGAAACGAATGCCATTTAACAACATACTGCAAAATCCTGAGTCTAACCCAACAACAAATCGACTTGCGTCATGGTTGAAGGTGACAGAAAGAGCGGCGTGCTCGCTAGGATTTTCGATAACTGGTCGAGTATCCATGATGGCTGGTTTTTTTTTATAAGTCTACGCTGATACTAAGAGTATAAAGTAGGCTAGTAATAGTTAACGACCGCAACGATCACAAGGATCACAACGGGCTCAATAAATGAAGCGAATGAAGTATGCTGAGGGTCAAAAGGAACCAGATAGTTCGTGTAGAGTCTCGGATGTATCCCAGATCATTGCTAAATCGCACATTCGTGAAGCTTTCCGTCGAGGCTGCCTTAGAAAACTATCCTATAAATCGGATGCGCGATGATAAGCGATGGCCTGCCTAGAGCTTTCCTGGGTACCTGTCCTACATGCAGGCCAACCAATAAGCTAGAGACGATTCAGGATGCAGGGCTGATGGAACGTCGAACGAATTAGGAATGATATAATTCGGAGAATCAGATACTGGATCTATACAAGCTTTTGAATGAGAGAAAATGGCAAGCATTTGAAAGGATCAAGTTTGGTTGATTATCATCACAAAGTCTGGTAAGTCTGGTAAGTCTGGTAAGTCTGGTCCAGGCGGTTCCTTGGGATGGGACGTAATATGTTGCGCAGGTACGGTACAAGTGTACACGTGAGAAGTTCCATGGGTACACGAAGATGCTATGGAGATTCCAAGATGTAAATGCACGGACCACCACACGTAATGTTCTTATTAGTCGTCGATGTGCCCCCCGGCCATTGTTTTAAGTAGGTAGTTTTTAGTAGTTAGGGGAGGACTGGAATAAGTCTGAGAGCTCTTCCTTCATCTGTTAGTGGTGTTACAGAGCAAACGCAAACCGTTGAAGCTGTGGCTGTGTCGCAATTGCCGGTTTTACCTTACTTCTTACTCTACCTCCTAAGTATTCTAGACCTAAGGTACATGTACCTATCTTACCTAATGTTTGTGGAAAGCTACACAATGTAGCTGACTTACACTAGGGATAGATACATACTCCATACCTTACTTAAACTTTGATCGTCGTATGCGAACATGTATGTAGGTACCTACATATAGGTAGATTCGAAGACGCCGAAGTAGAAGTTACGGTTGAACAATAGGAAATAGAAACAAGAGACCCGTCGTCACCCAACCTGTGCCTACCCTTTTACATCTCTCCAGCCTCGTGTTAATTTGGACATGGGGAAACACTGCTGGGTCGACCCTGGCTTGTCCACCTGTCCAATTAAATATTACGTACCTTAGGTACCTACGTTAGTACCTCCCATTAGCCCATTAGCTCTTGCGGTATCAAAAAGAAAAAAAAAAAAAAAAAGCCTGAGCCCCTGAATTCGGGGGAGATACAGGTGATCCGTGCTCTGATTTGGTGCCTTTCTAGTGGTCCCATACCCCCCTGTCTGGTCCCGTCTGTAGCAACCGTTTTGTGGTGTTGAAATTGCACTTTTTTCTGGAGAAGAAGGGAAGGAGTGAGCCATCAACAGCTTTGGCGAAGCGAATCCCGAACACTTCTCAAATCTTCTTTGGTTTCCTTCATCAACACCCAGCTGTGATCACACCCCCCCTTTCACAACGCTGTTTTTAGATACCCCCATTTGCGAAGATCCCGTTCCGTTTGACGAGACCTACCATCGTCAATCATTGCAATTTCAATTCTTTTTTTTCTTTTGCTAGCGGACCTAATCACCCCATTGCGAAACCCAAGCCTTAGCCTAATATGTCGTCCCCAGCGGTGAGCTTTCCCCTATCACGCTGCAATCAAACGAATCTCGCGTTCCATCTTTGCATTTTTTGCGTTGTCACTTGCATCTTTGTCCTGTTCTTGTTTTCTCTATCCGCTTCAGTCGTATCTGTCGTATAATCTCGTAATAGCTGCTAATCCATCATGATGCGTTCACAGAAGATGATGCGACGGAAGAAGAACGTCAAGAAGGGAATTCAGTTCTGCTTGATGGTCTGTGGTGCTTCAGGAACAGGTATACATAGCTCCCCTTCAACCATGACGCGTTCCACGTGCCCTCATCCTCGAGGCATCAAGCTACCGAGGCTCCTTGGCATAAATGAGATGCTAATTGTAGCTCTTACTGTGTAGGAAGAACAACCTTTGTCAACACTCTCTGCAGCAAGAGCGTCTTGACACACAAGGATTCGGACGATGCCAGCTCTGCTCACCTTGAAGATGGTGTCAAAATCAAGCCCATCACTGTTGGTTAGTTTATTGATTATCCCAGGGAGTAATAATTAATTCTAACAAACCGCCGTAGAGCTCGAATTGGACGAAGAGGGCACCCGTATCTCTTTGACCATTGTCGATACCCCTGGTTTCGGTGACCAAATTGACAACGAGGCAAGGTACGACACGATATATTCATAACGATACCTATAATACCTACTAATGCTTCCCATTTATAGCTTCTCAGAAATTGTTGGATATCTCGAGAGACAATATGACGATATCTTGGCCGAGGAGTCGCGTATCAAGCGAAACCCCAGATTCAGGGACAACCGAGTACACGCCATGCTATACTTTATTACCCCGACTGGTCATGGGTACGTACCATCTCCTATCTCATAACGTTGCTATTTATACTCATAGTCTACAGTCTCCGTGAACTTGACATCGAACTGATGAAGCGCCTTGCTCCCCGTGTCAACGTCATCCCCGTTATTGGCCGAGCCGATTCGTTGACCCCCGCCGAGCTGGCCGAGTCGAAGAAGCTTGTTATGGAGGACATTGAGCACTACCGAATTCCTGTGTACAACTTCCCTTACGATATCGAAGAAGATGATGAGGATACCGTCGAGGAGAATGCCGAACTCAGGGGTCTTATGCCCTTTGCCATCGTTGGTTCCGAAGAGGTTATCGAGATTGGCGGCCGCAAAGTCCGAGCTCGGCAATATCCTTGGGGTGTTGTCGAGGTTGACAACCCTCGTCACTCGGACTTCCTGGCCATTCGATCAGCTCTCCTCCACAGCCATCTCGCTGACCTAAAGGAGATTACTCACGATTTCCTATACGAGAACTACCGTACCGAGAAGCTTAGCAAGAGCGTTGAGGGCGGCGCTGGAGTGTAAGTTAACTTCCATCAGTCCATTATGACATATTTCTAACGTGTTATTTACAGCGACTCCTCTATGAACCCCGAGGACTTGGCTTCCCAGTCCGTCCGTCTAAAGGAAGAGCAGCTTCGCCGAGAAGAGGAGAAGCTCCGCGAGATCGAAGTCAAGGTCCAACGCGAGATCAACGAGAAACGACAGGAGCTTTTGGCCCGCGAGTCCCAACTGCGCGAAATCGAAGCGAGAATGGCACGAGAGGCCGCTGCCGCCTCAGGTACACCGGAAGCGAATGGCGAACAGGAAGCCAACTAAGCTACCTAGAACGATATCTTTTCTATCTCCTACTCCTGGTATATCGGTGGCCAGATAGCAGTACGGATTGTGGCGTTGGGTGTTTAATATCCCCTAGTCCCTGACCCCTTAAAGCCATTCGAGATGACGCGTTATACGAAAATCCAACAATATTAATGATTGCGTGGGATGCGGAATAGCAGAGGGCTTGGTGAAAAACTTGTCAGGAATAAAAGCCAGAGTTGATATCCCTTTACAATTATTGCATGCCCCATTTTCGGAAGAGGGACGATGGCACAGTGGGAAAAGAGAAGCAGTGTTTGCCTTCCTAATTTTTCATATCTGATGATACATCGTCCTGTGGACAAACTAAAGGTGGTAGAGGAGACAGTTCGCCTACCTTTGTATCTTTTGCGAGTCGATGTCCGTTTTACTAGTTGCCAACTGTGTAGCCTTTTCTACTTTCACGCCCCCTTTTCTCCTAGTATTAGTGCCTTCTAATGCAGATATCAATACGAGCTTTCTTTGATGTCTATTACTTTACCAAGATGTTGGCTTGCGCCTTGTGATACTATATTGCAATGTTACGAGAACGCTGCTCTAGAAGGATGGATGGAAATAAATACAGAGCTAGCGCATCACTTGGTCATACTAGGCCGTGATAGCGTGGTCCTAATATAAGGATCGCCTCTCAAATTGTATATCCAGAGGGGTAAAACGTAAGACGCTTTGATTAAGAATTGTTTTTAATGCTGGCATAGGAGCTTAGCTACCCTCGATAAAACTAACTTCCGTATGGAATAAAACAAATCCCTGGTTTCAGCAACTGAACCTTTAATATTAAGCTCTAGTTGCTACCTCCCAAGACGCCATTCCTTCAACTCATACAATAACACAAGGAAAAGAAAGGAATACACTATAATGACGCCTAAAAACAGCCAATCTTCTCAAAAATACCCCTTGCATTCCCTCTGTGGAAGAAACCTTACGATTCCACATTTAACTCAACCTCCATGTTATACAACCTGAAACCCATGCTTACGAAGCAGTTTTGTTCTAACTTGCCTAGTTGTTACTCTGGCTGTTAAGGATGCGTAGGATGGCCAAGAAGAGGTTGATGATGTCGAGGTACAAGCTGATGGCGGCGGCGATCTCCTCCTCGACGTGGTGCTTGCGGATGACGAGCTGGGTGTCGACGAGGATGTAGCCGGAGAAGATGAGGGCGGCGAGGCCGCCGTAGACGAGCTCGCCGGTGCTGCTGGAGGGGAGGAAGGCCATCATGAAGCCGAAGAGGAGGAGACCCCAGAGGGCGCCGAAGAGGTAGGGCATCCAGGAGGTAAAGTCGTACTTGGTCTGGCAGGCGAAGAGGGTAAGGAAGACGAAGATACCGCCGGTGAGGATGACGGCGTTGAGTACGATCTGCGTCTTGTAGAAGGAGACGATGACGGAGATAGTGTAGGCTTCGAGGAGCGTGAATCCGGAGAGGAAGAGCAGGTTCGTCGGGTAGGACTTGCGCTTCCAGTAGGTCAGGAGCATGAATGCGATGGAACCGAAAAGCTATAAGTGTTATTATGTTAGCTATCATATCGTCTACAAATAATCTTGCATATATATTTCAAGACGGAACACAATTTGAACGTACCGAAGCCCAGACAAGAGCTGGATGCGACTGGATCCAGCGCTTATAGCCATCGCTCCAGAAGCTCAGGCCGCTGACGACGGCCGTGGCGAGGAGCTGGACGGTGAGGATGGTGTAGACCTTGCGGATGAACTGGTTGCGGATGTCAATCGTGGCCTCGGCGACGGATCCGCCGAACTTGAAGTCGTCGGGGATATTGTCCTCGCTGCTGCGCGGGACGTCGCTGAAGAGTCCGGTGTTCGATCCGGACTCCTGGTACGACGGAGGAGCCTGCGACCAGGTTCCCGCGTCGGGATCCTGCGTGGGCGCCGGCGTGTATTTCGCGTTGGCGGCCATCGTTTCTTATTCCGTTTCTCTTTTGCTTTTTTAACCCCGTCAGAGGTATCTCAGCCGCAGGCTAATGATGGAGAAAAGAAAAGAAGAAAGAAGCAAGAATGGGTAATGATCTACTTTGATGTTTCGGCGTTGATGGGGAAGATGATGGGAGGTAGTTCTAGGTGAGTAGGTGGCCGCTGGAAATTCGAGATGGGCGAATCGCGGGGGCGCAATGTTTAGTGTTATGTAGGTAATGCGCTCACTGTAAGTAATTAGTTAGGCAGGTGCGGGAAAAGGCTGTGCAAGTTCCAGTCAGCACGCGGTCATAGAAGAAACATATAAGTGGGTCTAAGCTTTTTCTAAGTGCTTCTGGTACTATCGACAAGAGATTCTTACCTCATCAGTTTACTTGGCGTTGATTGGAGGATGATTTACCTAGGCTCAATTCCAAATTACCTCAAAAACTGAATTATCAGATGGCCACATGTGGCTTGATTGTGGTTAGTAAGAACTTAAAAGTGCGGGGCGGGGGACATGTGGGAAACTTGAAGTCAAGAAACCGATTGAAGGCTAGCTGAGTCTTGGTTGTTCCAGACTTTCCGAAGACAACTTTGTTGTGTTTTTCACTTACATGCTGCATTATGCACCTCGGACCAATCACTTGTTTATCTCGATTCTCACGTGTATAGTGTATGTTACGTACACATATCCACAGTTACATAGAATTGTACAAACTAACTATAGAATTATTCCTAGCCGCCGAATACTACTGCAAAGAAGAGCTTCAACCTTTACCATATAAATTGAAACTCAGGTACTGAGACCTACTAACTAGCTAACCAGTTAATGAACTGATTGTTTTCTTCGAAGAGTAGCTCGTGGTTGATAATTTACTTTTATATATATAATAACCGGAAACTTCCAATAATCCCACATGGCTTTCCCCGCTCGTGAGGAATCCGTCCGGGGAATAAGCGACAACACACGAGAACGTAAGGCATGTGGTTGTGCGAAATTCGGCAAAGCTCATTCGCCAGGATGCCATGTGGGAAAGAAGTGATATACAAGCAGATCCGTGCAGCAAATAGTTGTCAGTCCCGGAGCAGTTAGCTCCCATTGGTTGGAAAGTGGTTACACATATCCACAAACAGCTTTTTGGTACAGAATAAATAAAAGTAGGTAGCATTGGAGATGGGAAAGCTTTGCGGCGGGGGAAAGAATAGGAGAGAAAAAAAAGATGTCATGAACTCATCAAAGCAGATGATGAATTCGGGTGTTGAAACTACCTAACCTGGTAGGTAAACATGGTACCATATTCCAAATTTAATATTACCTATAAACTCTCTCCTGAGTGTCACCTACTCAATTGAATATTGTAAGTTGCTTATAAGGGGAAAGAAGAAGTTATAAATGTAAGCTTGTTTACATTTTATATCGTTTCATGTTTACCTACCTACATACATACATAGTTAGTTGCTTAACTATCTAGGTACATAATCAGTCCAATTGGTACTGCAAGTCCAAAGCTATCAGGCTCTATCAGGCTTGTCAGGCTATGCAAAAGGGTCTCAACAAAAAATCAGATGTTACCATGTTTGGGAAGCATGTAAAGTACCATGTAGTATATCGATCGCTGATCCATACCCTTGGCTTGTCTCCATTCTCCATTTCGCCAAAGGTACGCAGGTAATAAGATGTAATAAGAAAATAAAGCTCTTGGCTCTGCGTCTGTGTCTGCGTCTGTGTCCTTAGATAAGTACTAAAGCACATGGGAAGAGCCTAGGTTTATTCAATATAGCAATGATACACTACCTATAGCGATCAGTGACCACCTAGACCACCTAGCGACCACTAAAATTGTATTGATCTACCCCACTAAACCCCCTGTTAGAAGGGGGGAACGCTACCCTACTAGGTCTAGGTAAGTTAGGTAGGTACCTACCTACTTAACCTAGCTCAACCACCCCTCCTCCTTTTTTTTTTTCTCCCGGTTCACCGCTCTGACCGCTCATCCTCGAATCTATCAAAAAACTTACAGCAGTGGGGGAGGGCCCACCTTCACTTCAACATCTTCAAAAAAACAACTTGTCTTTATTCAGTCTTATTCCAGGTGGTCCCGACCAGATCAATGTCCCCTGTATACAGCTTGAGGGGTTCGTTGGACACATTCGTTCTTCTAAAATAAGAGTAATGATTTGTCTGCTTGTGATATTCGTTTTCGTGTTCTAACGATTCCTATTACTCGCATCCGCCAATCGCTTGACTTGTGAGGCCATTCGTTATTATTGTCTATCACTTGGTTTGTGGTTGTGGTTGTGGTTGTTGTTTTCGAAGTCCCCCCCCCTCCCCACTGGATCCTCTTGTGTCGACCGACATATCCGCAACAAATTCACCGTTAAACGCAACCGATCTCTTTTACTACCGGACTTCTAGCGGACATTTTTCGATTTGAATATGAACGAACCCGAGGCCAATGCCCCTCCCACAGACCTTGGAGATACAACAAAGTCTACCACAACCATGGAGCCTCAAGTTGAGAAAACCAATACGAGTGCGGTGAGACCGCCGGTGAAGTCGCGGAGCTCAATGAACGGTCCCTTGTACATGCAGACCAGCAAGAACAAAGTCTTGGTCCGGAGAGTGAAGAGGAAAGACGAAGGCCCCATGAGAGCCTTGGCTCGCTGGTTTCTTGAGAATCAAACGGGTATGTTTATATTTTTATATTTTTATTTTTATTTTACCTGCAAAGTCCGTTATACCGTTATTTTCCACCCACTCCATGCCACTGAGTGTGTAGGGATTTACCTAGTACTCCGTTCCACGACAGCAGCATGGCGCTGTTAGCTGGTATTCCCGTAATGTTCTTTACCCATCGCTAATACTCTGCAATTCTATAGGTCTATCATTCAACTTGATTACTTTGATATTCCTCACGCACATATGTCTTCCAAAAGCTCGCCCTCACACTTCCAAATTCTTTACCCTCTCATATTACAACCCGGAATCCGGAAAATATGCGATTGGGTCCAATGACTACCACTTCATCTCGTTCTGCATAGTTCTTTTCACCGGGCTTCGTGCCTTTTTGATGGAACAGCTGCTGGCACCATTAGCTAGGCAATGGGGTATTTCCAAGAGGAAAGATATTACTAGGTTCTCTGAGCAGGCATGGATGCTGGTTTACTACAGCGTCTTTTGGACGCTCGGAACGGTACGAAAACCCCTAATACGCCACAGACGTGGAAGCTTGCTATACACCACACTGCCTTCCTATTTATAAGAGTGTCAAGGATTATACTAACGAATAACCAATAAATAGTACTTATATGTCAATTCGCCCTACTTTCTTAATATGAAGGAGCTCTGGACTGGTTGGCCGAACAGGGAACTCGACGGGCTTATGAAAGGCTACATATTGGCGCAGTGGGCTTTCTGGGTTCAGCAAGTCCTTGTTATCCACATTGAAGACCGCAGAAAGGATCATTATCAAATGCTCACCCATCACTTTATCACGATCACACTCATTTCCGGGTGTTACTACTATTATCATACTCGAGTCGGTAATCTTATCCTAGTGCTCATGGATGTAGTAGACTTGTTCCTCCCGGTAAGTCAAGCTTGAGGCTATCTTCAGTAATTGGCTATGTTTAGCTAACTTGAATCACAGCTTGCCAAATGTTTGAAATACCTAGGATTTGCTAAGCTATGTGATGCTACGTTTGTGGTTTTCATGGTGTCGTGGTTTGTGGCCAGGCACGTATTTTACCTCATGACATGCTATAGCATCTACAAGGATGTCCCCGAGATAATCACATGGGGCTGCTACCGGGGCCCCAACTCGAACCTAACAGGGCCATTCCCTATCCCCGACGGATGGGGTCACTATCTAGAGCCGTTCAACGACTCTGAGGGCCTAGTCTGTTTCTCTAGCTCAGTTCAGTGGGGGTTCCTATATTGCTTACTTGGTCTTCAAGTTCTCACAATATTCTGGTTCTTCATGATTGTCAATGTTGCCATCCGGGTGGTTAAGGGGGATGGCGCTGATGATACTAGGAGCGATGACGAAAGGGATGAGAAGGAGGAAGAGACCGAATACGAAGAGGCACAACCTCTTGAGGAAGAAGTGGGCGTGGAGGCTATTGATTTAAAGGGATGGGAGCGCCGGACAGGCGTTAAAAGAGGCGCAAGTTCTTCTGGTGTCAGTTTACCCGGCCATAGCGATCGTAAGGAGTTGCTCGGTCGCATCGGCTGCGAGAAGCAGGTTGACTGATGCTTCAGCGCAATAAAGTGTATTGTGGTACACGGATATGGTAAACGGCAGGTCCCTTTGCTTATGGCGGCCGCTGGGGATATCATGCGCGCTGACAAGGAGTGCCACGCTTGGAGGTGCCGGATGAGTTAAGGGCACAAAAGGTTAAGCGTGGCAATCTTGATTTTGTCTTGTTCATATGGGTTGATCTGGGAGCGGCACCCTGTGCGCAACTTTACTGCGCCGAGGACAGTTGGAGGACCATCTGCTCTATCTCGGCATATATAGAAACGGAATTCAGTACTTATACCCCATAACGTCATCGTATCTCAGTCCGTATAGGGGCCTCGTGATCTTGATTGTCCGTGTTAGGTACGACCTATAACCTGTTGCTGCCTACCGTGATCTTGGTCACTGCCACCCCAACTTGCAAACCTAAAGCTGAAAGGCCCTTCTGTTTGTTTGAAGCGTATGGCTCAACCTTCCGTTGATAAGCACTTTCGACCATCTCGCACCTCACACATCGTACCTTGCACCTCATATCTCACACCTAATTATATGGGCAGTCCCGAGCGTCACCGATGGCTCTCAAGAAGGCGTGCTTGATGAAACTCAATATAACATCTCGTGCCACTGCTAAACCACGACCTTTTACAGAGAGTTATTAAACTTACCCTGTTGTTGAACTTTATTGTGTCAGTTTATCTCTAAACTGTTTGCCAAAAGGCCCTGGTCTTTGGTAACATGACCATTAGCCAACCACTTTTTAAACTCAAACTCTATACAATGAGACCTTACCCAGATATCCAGCCGGAGCAATTAGGGGCAGTGACGCTCTTGACGCCCCGACCTAGAGGAAGCAAGTTTCAAGAGATAAAGGTAAGACCTTTGAGTTTACCTGTTTTTTCGGAGTGAGCGGCCGTCTTACAAGAGGAAATACTTAAGAAGCGGGCTTTCCATCTCTCCCTCGCTCTTATATCCTCTACCGACAAAGTCTACAGTGCTTTCTTCTCCTACAACGCAAAGGGGAAACCGCAGTGCTCAAGACAACATTATAAATAAGCGTGAACGAAGAGATATTTCAACTATTTCAACTATTTCAACCAACCATTTTCCAATGGATCAAACATCGTTGATACCACTCGGAGGCGCTCCTGGAAATGCCTCTCACCAGGAAGCTCTAAGACCTGCACCAACAAGAGACAGCACGGCTACAATTGCAGCCTTGAAAGAGCAGCTAAACGCGGCGCAACGTGAAGTCAAGAATCTAGAGAAAGAACTAGATTCGAACTGCGACGCCGCGGAAAAGATAGTAAACTGGCTACTTAGAGAGCGGTCCCAGCTCCGAGAGTCTCTGCAGCGGAGCGAGGCGAGGATAGAGAACGAGGCCAGAAAGCTTAGGCAAGCCCGGGAGACGGCCCAGCTGCTATTCGAAGCGCTCTGCGAGAGCAAGGCGGACCTCGGGTGCAACGTCAGGTGCCACAAGGAGATTGTGGACGCTCTGGAGGAGAGCCTAAAGGCCACGGAAGACGCTGTCCGGAAGGAGGCGGAGCGGAGCGAGGAGGTGCGCGCCCTGCGGGAAGAGCTCAGGATAGCGCATAACTCGGCATCGGACGAGAGACAGCTTGCGCGCGTCGTCTCACAGCAGGTCGAGGGGCTGGAGAGGCTCATTCGGGTACAGCACGACGAGATCAAGCAGCAGAAGTCGGCTATCGCGGATCTCAAGCAGGTGAATAAGATCCCCCCGCCCTGAGAAGAGAACGGACGCGCCGAGACGGATAGTTGTTGTTGTTGTTCTTCGGTGATGGTGGTGACGGCGGCGGCTGCTACTAGCGCAAAGCTACCTCTGAAGGCTTCGGTCCCGGGTACGGCTACGGATGCGGATGCGGATGAAAATACGCAAGTGGTGGTGCGAAGGCTCGAGGAACAGAGTACACTGTCGAGGGAGCAGACGCAGAAGCTACTTGCACGGGCAGCACAGCCAAGGTAAAGCAGACGTTATCGCCATGGACTTTATTGTCGATCTACCGAAAGTAGCCATGGCGGACACTATTTGGCAGAGACGCGATTTTCGAAAAACAAGTGCAATGATGACTACAACGTGCAAGTTCAGCAAGAAATGATTGCTTATACCCGGAAACGTAAAGTATACAGCAGAAGCCTAGGCCTGCATGCTTCATGTCATGCTATTGCTAGCAGACTGGGGACTGCCCGCAAAAATAATATCTGACAGAGACCCGAAATTCATGTCAGATCTTTGGCAAGCCTTGTGGAGGAATCACGGAATATGATTCACAACCCCCCGCCCCGACAAAATAATTCGTGACGTCGGTCGACTAGGACCTTATCCCTCGCCGAACAGAAAGACTGGCCGACAGAGATGGTATACCGATGTCCGAAATGCCTTGACCGCGGTCCGTAACTACCGTGGCGCGCGCCAAGCTGCAAATAAATCTCTGCGAAATTTCCATCATCAACTGGACCAAGACGGAAGTCCTTGGCTTCGTTTGGACAATGAAGAAGACTTTGACGAAAGCCCAGATTTCTACGTGAAAGATTAAGGGGGGTTGAATCCGATCTGGACGAAAAAGAGCAAAATTTGGAAGAGCACGGTTATTTCCTCCTGGAAGAGTATACAGATAGTCCATTAGGAACTGCCCAACTCCCCACCGCCACGCTTACTCTATGTAACTACCCACCACTTTCAGACCGATGGTCAAACCGAACGATTCATTCTTTTTATCAAGTCATGCCTCCGTTATTATTTCCATGCCTTGGGAGAGAACAAGTCATAGAGAAAATGCTTACCCCAGCTTCAATATGAATCGAACTCTTCCAAGATCATCAGCTACTAAGTCTCAAGTCTATCCATTGGGCGTAGAGGACAGAGCTCTGCTGGATAAGACATTCGTTTTGATTGATTCATTTCTTTCTTGCACCATTGATTGCACGAGGTCAACACCAAACCAAACCAGTCACTACTCTACGATTGTTCTGCTTCACCACAGACAGTTATAGATTTTGATATCGTCGATCTTCACGACCGACAACCATTCGTTGGGCCTTCACCAGCCCAACACCATACACCAATGTCTGATCGTACAACACGAGAAGCATCCTCTCACCTTCTCAATTTTTTTCAAGATCATCAGCTACTAAGTCAAGTCCCCTACAAATTCTCTATGGATTTACTCCAAGTTTGGTCGCGCAATTCTTGGAGTCAAATAGCACAGCCTACCACCCTCGAGGATCGTCATACATGATGCCATTACTCAAGCATCACCGCCGGCCAAGCTTTTCGAGACTAATACGGCCCCGAGACCTGTTGTCCCCAACATAATCCGTTTTGTTCCAAATGGGCGTTGATGATTCCATCATCATGATAACGCTGCTGATGGCGATGGTGATGAAGAGCGAAAGGGAGGTTAGTAGGTTATTGTCAGGTATCAGATGTAAGACACAGAGTACAAAGGAGAGTTTTGTATGTATAACTCTGGTTCCTAGATTTACTGTAGTTAGAGTTCCTTGCGGAACAACGAATTTACGTTCTGCCTGACTTTGTCGGCTTGAGAAGCAAAGAGGTGCTAGTTCACCATACAACACCATTGAGAGAATCTCACGATTCTTGACAAGCTGATAACCCTTTCCGCAAGTAAGACTCTCTTTGCGACTTACACTGGGGGTTGTTGAGACTTTCCGAAAACAACGCTTATGAGAGACTCACTTCCTACGATGACGCTGATGAGAAGCCCACTTTTCGAAGTTGCTTCCCTACCTCTTGCTTGCATCATATCAGTTGTTGACTTGTGACCGCGCGGGTCAAGTCTGTTTTTTTAAGACCTGTTTCTTTCTCTGGAGGATCGTCGTGCGTAGGCTACTTTTAGCGATGGGAATGGCAGATGCCATAACAACAACGACGACGATACTTACGCATGAAACTGGCCTGCCGAAGGCCGCTGGCCGCGTGCGGCGAGTTTAAAACAGCGAGCATGCGGGATCTTTTTGGGTTTCTTGGTCATACAGAGCTGCTGCAGGGCCAGCCGGGGATTTGGTATGATTCTTGGGGCGGCTTTCCCCTCGTTTCTTTCCTGTCTCTACCTGCTACTTACGTCTTTAGTTGCTTGAGTTTTGACTGGAACAAGCGGCGGTGGTTATGGAGTTAGTTGATGATAGACCTGCCCCGACTTCACTTTTGCTGGGCTTCCTATTGTATGCAGTCCAATCTTGCATTCTTCTCGATCTTTTGGTTTGACTTTTGAATTTCGGTGTTTGGCGAATCCATCTCTGTAGGGGTGTTTTGCTTTCACCAGGATTGTGGACAAGATATCTAGAACACAGGACACCTTCAGTACTCTCCGTATAGGTAGTAAGAGTTTCCTATAGCTAGGTAGACTGGAATTTCTCGCGGAACAACAAGGCTAATTCCATTCTGCTTGGAGCTCCCTTGTGAACTAGAATACGTCGTCTAAAGGTATTAAAAGAACAAGATGCAATGAAATTGGAAAGGAAATAAGTGGACATAGGTATTATTCTATTTGAGACATTTGAATTATCACCATGCAAGAGGGAGTTTAGTCAACTCACTTTTTTCTTTCGGAGCGAAAAGGGGAATAGAGAATAAGGAGATGGGTACCTTGATGGATATAGTCTTTGGGTTTTATCAAGCCTTAGGCTTGCTCCTCAAGTTAGGTACTTTATGTATGGCCAATGTTTACGGGAAATTTAACTTCAGAGTCACATAGTTACCGTGAACTTCCGGTGAGTTCGGACTTTGACGGGAAGTAATACTTGAGAAACGTAATGAGGAGCATTTGCCCCGTAGCCAATTAACACGTCATGTTTCTTAGTCTGCGGTTGGTCCCGGTGTTAGTCGTACGAGACCAATTGGTTGAAGATATTTCTTGCTACTCAAAGAGGACGAGGCATTAAGTCTTGGCTAGTCTCAATTCGTTGACTGTGGGTGGAGAAGCTACGTATAATATGCGAAGTGGAAGTTGAGATATTTACCAGGTATGTTGTAACTCTTGTTATAAATGATTGGTTACCAAAGTGAAATGTAAGGGTTTACAGGGATGTTGCCGTTCTAGAGAGAGGCTGTGAAAAGGCGGCATTTAAGTAATACTACAGCGCTTACAATTACGTAGAAGAAATACGAGGTAGACAATAGTATTCCTCTCAGAGAGATGTTAAACTTGACGGTAAAGAGAATAAGCTAATACATACCCACCTTAAGGTAGGTAGGTAGTAGTCAAGGTAACACTTTGATTGAAGACTTATTCATGTGCTATTATTAGTTAGACAAGAACGTTAACTACCTACCTAAGGTACCTAGGTAAATACCTATGTTCAGATCACTCTTTACAGCAAACAACTAAATCCGATATCCAAATAAGAAATAGCTCTCTCTAATAGTATCTATTCGTTACATAATTGTACCACGTCAGAGTCCGAATTATCTCGTAAATTTTATTTGGAATACCGCTTCGGCGTTCCCTTCGTTCGACGCTCGTGTGCTGTGCTGTGGCAACAGTGGATGTGACTGGTCACTCAAATAAAGTACATTACGATTGACACGCGGTCATCACACATAATCGATAATTATACGAGAAAGCAACAGTATAACCGATCACGATTGTAATTGCAGCTTAACTCCAGTTTAATATTATGTTGATGATGTTTGGTGTATTGGGCAGCAAAGGATTCCAGTCATATCTGTGTTTACCATAGGCTGGCTGGGTGGCTAGGTACGTTAGTCTGCTCAACTCGTGCTACTTTACCCCTTACACATAGTAGAAGATTTGTATAAGCACACATACGTTAGTACAAGCCAGTAATAGCAAATAATTCCTTGGACAGTCATTCGATTCCTAATAGACTCAATAGAGTTATGCTGGTATAAAAGACAACTGAGCTCCGCAGTCCCGGCCGGGGGCAGCACCGTGGCGTAGATTCATTCGATCCAATCTAGCCGCAACCTCGGATTTCATGGGGTAAACGGCTCGACAGCTTACCATCTTACGCGAGCGATATATGGTTCTCTATGGAGTCTCATGAGTGCGATCCAATCGGGGAATTCTTAATCTTTCTGCCTTTCAGAAGATTTACATTCTTTCATCTTTAATCACACAAGCTTCATGGAGCTGAGGTAAGGCATACGAGAGATCCAAGCAGCATGCCATTTTTAGTCCAACCAGTGGATATCTCCGCCGACTGCCGATCTTCATCGTAAAGATGTCAAGTTACATCTTACTTGACAAGGTCTTAACCCCACAAGTCGGGAGGCGGTGATTCCCTTCTAGCCCGCTAGCATAGCACGGTAATTCCCATTTCGGGGAGATCTTCAACTACCCCGTCTTCTGTGATTGGCCGCTTTGTCCTCAGCTAGTTAGCAACTTGACCGGGGTGTGGACCATCATAGGGGCTCAGTCCACAGAGCACTCCTTGCGTCGTTGCTTTGCATGATCGTATACGCGGACGGACAATATCATGTTCGAAGCGGGAATCGCAAGATGCAAAGCCTCCTGTGTTGTACATACGTTCGGAAAATCTGGATCTTCAACTTTTAGGCACCGACAATACGATATGGGGAGACCTTAGGTTATAAAAGGAGTGTAAACGACTGCCATCTTTTGACTTCCAATCGATCATCCAACACATCCGCTCTCAACATCATCAACACTAACACCAACACCAACAGCTCTTCCACAAATCACTTAAACTCCTACCGCAAAATGCAGTTCACTACCTTCCTCGCCGCTGCCGCCGCCCTTGCTTTCGGCGCCAACGCCAACGAGAACGTCGCCCCTCGTGACGGTGCTCGTCTCGCCCAGTTCCGTATCTTCGGTGCCGATGGCTGCAGCGAGCTGAACCAGGGCTTTTACACCGTCGACTCTTCCGACGCCAACGCCTGCAACGCCTTCACCGGCCCCACCGTCAAGTCCGTTATTCTAGAGGCTTGGGAGAAGCCTGCCGCCGACAGCTGCAACCGTAAGTCTACCGTCTTCCCGCATTGGTGTTGGTGATTATTAGAATAGGGTCGACTAACTGAGAGAAAACAGTCTTCGTGTATACAAACAACATCTGCACTTCTGGCAGCTTGCGTCTCAACCTCAACACTTGTAGCGATGTTCCCCCACCCAACGCCAACTGGGCCTCGTGGAAGATTGTCTGCTCCTCTTTGTAAATCATCCGTTCCGTCGGTGTAAGGGCCACAGAGGGATGAAACATGGAAGGGAGCATCTAGTGTATCTGATAAAGGAGAGCATAGGATGTGAGGGCATGGTTAGGATGACCTTGGGTAAGCTAGCATTGGGCAAAGTGAAACCAGACACTTGCTCATGGGTTGGAAAAATTCATGGCTATGATTCTTGGTATTTATGATGTTACGCTCATTCGCATCTATACATATAAGATTATTTAAGCTCCCCCGATCGATTCTTATGCTTAAAGCGTGATATTCAACTTGACTTAGATGCCCTAGGTGGTTACTTCTATACAGCTATGATAACCCTTCTCAGCTCCCGGAAGCCAAGTTCCCCTTTCTTTGTAGCAGCAGCTGCAAACCGGTGTCTTCCCTATAGCGGTGCAATGCAGTCGATTTCCAACCATCCCAATCAACGCTATGGTCTACCTTGATAGCCTCTCGAAGTCCTTGAAAGAGACCAAGGAACCCATCCCAGTCTGTGAGATCGTATCCGCAACAAAAAGAAAACCTGTGCTGTAAACGACCCTTCCAGACATATCTCGCCAGAGTTGGAATCCCCTTTTCTTCCAAGATATGTGCGAAGGTGACTTCATTGTTGCCTAGATTATTCTTGCCTTGATAAAATTCACCAACTGGCAAGAGGCCGATGGGGGAGTTGAAAGCTTGAGCTGGCGGTGCGGTATGAGCCCATTCCCAATCAATTATACCGGTGATGTTGAAATCTTCATCCACCATGATATGATCTCCCTTATCGTCTGCGTGCTTCAAATAATACCTTTGGTCATCCTGCACCGACTGTGATAGCACGATCGGAACGAGGTCAAGAAGAAATCGGTGTATTAAGTATGCGTCTACCGCTTGCTCTGAGTATATCTCTTGACGAAGAATAAGATCTAAGATGAGCCGAATTGGAGATTCGTGGTACTCTTTCAGAGATTTAAAGGGTCCCATTGTACGCATTCCGGATGCCGCAAAGTCGGTAAGCGATTCCCGAGCAAATGAACCGACGTAAAAGTTGTCTGGGCAATGGAGGGAGCCGAGAAGGTCGAAAGGGTATTTGCTAAGCTCGATGAATACGTCGGCAAGCTGTTCCATCACCGTTCTTCTCTGGTCCTGCGTTGCGGCAGACCATCTTAAAGACTTCCCTTGCAACTTTTCCATTAGAATATAGCCAACTCCCACAGGATTGTCCACGCTGTCTAGCGCAAAGTCAAACACTTTCGGCGTAGGCACATTGGTCTGCTCGAGGAACTTGAGAGTCGCGACTTCACTCTGAATAATATAATCTCGTAGCGTTGACGGAGGCGACGTAGCATTGAATCTGCGCACACGAGCTATCCATTGAATTCCATCATGAAAGGATATATCAATATGATAATTCATGCCACCCATAACAGAGCTCCGCGTTGCCCTGTCATAGTGAAGTTCGGGAACTGAACAGGGTATTCCTCCACGTAAATGACTGGCTCGGGCCGCTAGAGCAGGAGTGTTGACCTTTTTGATCAACTCCACAAGCTCTTCTGCTTCGGCGGCTCGAGCGGCAGGATCGTATCTATCCGCATCCTACCAAGCGTTTAAGAAATTAGTCGGTAGACATGTTTTTCTTTTTCTTTTTGGAGAGCTAAACTAACCTCCCATTTGGGACAACCATGAAAATCGTCCTGAAGGTGTTCGGAACATAGATGGCGGTTGCATAGTATACAATCGCCAAGATTACGAACAGCCGGCTTTTGGCAATTAGCGAAATCGCAGGTCCACATAGGCATCGCATCCAAAGCTGAGCTTTACAAAGCACAGCGGTTATTTGGTAGATTAAATAACCAAGGTTACAATTGTTATTAAATATGTCACGAAATGACCTACCTTAACGAATCAGCTGTATCGAAGGAGCGATATAGGACGGTACCAACTGCATAAAATGGTAAGGGTGTAGTGTAGGATCCAAACTTATAAGATGGTCGCCCCCTTGCTTCTTCGCACGTCGCAAACCGAGTTCCACACAAGCAAAAATTACTTACAATTCCACCAAGTTATCTTAGCAGCCAGGCCCTTTGTATGGACAACTCTGGGGCTCATTTGTCCCAAGCTTCGGCTGGCTACCGGGAACCTATCACTTCACGTCTTCTCAGGATTTCGCAGAAACGTATGAACCAAACCACTTTTCTTGATGGGATCCTCGAGAACCTCGAATGCTTCTTCTTCCAGGACCGGTATGCAGGGAAATTTAGGCTATTCCGGGATAAAGTTAGTGCTCGTCAAAGTGAAGGTGATTATGTAGCTCTATCTTATACTTGGAGTCCATCGGCCTATGAAAATGGCAAGAGTGGCAAGTATCTGATTCAGGACAGAAGTGGGAATGAATTCTACCCGTCTAACGTTAGGGATTGTGTTTTGGACCGTATTACCAATTACATGCGTTTTGAGGAAATTGAGCTGTTATGGATTGACCGGCACAGCATACCGCAGAAAATTTGCCGAGATCCTACCTGCTCGTGTTGGCGGTGCAGTCAAAAAAGAGAGAGTCTTCAGTCTATGGACTTGGTCTATAAGCTGAGCCAACATCCGGTTGCGTTACTAGGTCGGCCGATGAAGTCAGAAGACGAATTAGACATCTTGTGCGGAATCATCAAAGGGACTTTTGTTACTGAGGATGGTGAGAACCATGCTTTAATGCTCGAGAGGGTAGTTGATAGACAGCTAGCAGGACGCATACTAAGCCTGCTTTATCAGATTACGAATGATCTTTGGTGGCAGCGAGCTTGGACATTCCAGGAAAACTATAAAGGGGGAACGGAAATGATTCTCCTTATCAGCCATCCGCCGTCACTGGAGGCAAAGAAGCAAGACTGCAAAACTTTTGGTGAGGTTTATGAGGAGCTTTCTATTAAATCAGTCGATTTTTCCTTCGAGGCGACAAGATTCTGTGCAGCCTTTCGCAATACCCAGAACCCAACGTTGGACGAGAGTCTCAAAATAGTTTCTATCCTAAGCAGAACTGAAAAGTACACAGAGACGCTACAAGAGTCGGAACCTATGTACCCTGCTATCATCGCCAACATCGAAGCAAGAGGTGTTACAAATCCGTGGGACCGGATCCCCATCGTTGCTAACTGCTGCGATTATCCCGTTCGCCTGGACATCCAAAAGCTAGAAAAAGAGAACCATAGTCTCAGCTTGTCAATGCTGGCGACCTGTCTTCTCAATGGAGAGATTTTTTACAACAAGCCATCAGGAGACCCCGAATCCGATCTGTCAGTTCCCCGGTTCTTAAAGGAGTATCACTTCAATATGTTCTGCTCTCCTCCCGGTGAACTGTGCCTAACGTATAATAAAGGCTGCCGGTTCTCCGATGTATCTTTTACGAAGGCCGGAATTCAAACTAGAGGGCTCGTATGGGAGCTCGGTCCAATTATTCAAATAGCTAATTTTGAAAGCAAAACCCGATTTTCCGATGTGAAAACACGAAATTATGAGAAGATGTACGTGGTAGAGCATCTCGCTTACCTTGTGTGCAAATTATATTTTCTTTCTTACACTGAGCTTGTAAACCTCATCCCGGGCTGTTCACGTTACAATTGTGGGGAAAATTACATGTGGAAGATGGCCATTGTGGTGTCTAAGGCAATCGAGGAGGGAAAAGCACTGAGGCTAGGAAGACTTTGGAAAGACAAGGGGGACCCGAATCCGTTTACAGCTATCTTCGTTTGGGAGGACGCTGCCAACAAGGATCCAGCGTTTGTTTTCACCTCCATACGTCCTAGTATGAGTGAGGATGACACCGACCGTCACGTTTCTCTCCAAGTGGACCTTCTGATCACGAAGGATAATGTTCCACATTTATACGTTAATCGTTGGCTTCTCGGGATGTGCTTTTGGGAGGGAGCTCATTTAGAGGAGGTGGTATTTCCATGGCCACCCGCTTTGAAACACATTAGACCTTGAATTGAAAGGGTTGATGCCAACAGTAACTTGCTCAGCAATGGTCTAGCATGGAGCAATCCTACCACTCTTGAGGGAATAATGAGCAATTTAGGTTGAATATAAGCACACAAGTACTGGCAAGCACTCATTTTTAAATGTTACTTTATGATCTTGCTATATATTTAAACTTTTGAACATTCGCTCCCATGCGAAATGTCGAAGGTCTGTGTGACCAAGATAAATGTCCCCAAGACTTAGACTATTTCCCCTGGAGAAGTGTGCGCTCGAGTATAATCCACTTGAACCGTCTTATCTAACTGAATAACGGCAGGGTCTTCGACCCACTCGCTATGATCATTTGGTCTTTGAAGAGCCGATATCGACGTCTTGTAGCTGCTAAAAGGGTTGCTGATGGCAGAGTCGTAGCCCATGTATCTCATGCGCCGAGGGGGTGGGCTCAGGTAGCAGTGAGGCTCTTCAACCTTGTTTCGTGACACGAATTTTTGATAAAGCCCGCGCATTAGAGGTCGCATCCCGGGTAGGCAAGAGCAGATGAAATAGGCATTCGGCTCGATAATACCGAGGACCAAAGACGTGACGGTCCCATATGTCGGATCCGATGTCCAATCTTCTTCCATATACTTGACGAACCGTGCAATGGCGGTGATGATGCCCCTGGATGAGATCTTTGTAAGTATACAGAGGAAGAGCTCTTTGATTGTGAAATGTCTCATATAGCTATGCAGAATTGAGAAATAAACTTACAACCCTCCCGCCAGGAAAGTGACAAGTAGCCCAGCTTTGCGCACCTTGCTTGTTTGTAAGTTGTAAAGCATAGGGAAGGGTATGGCCAGTATGGCTATGTCTGTGATGATATTCGCTAAACTAGCATACCGGAAAGCGGCCATAAGATTAACGCAGTGACCGTTTATTGTTTTATCCCAGTTATAGGCAAACGGCTGACAGAGTGCGGAGATGGTGATAAAGGAAACGAGGTAGTTGACGAGCACAATTCCCATGACAATCCTAGTCATGAGCTTGACTCTACCGTCCACGATCCGGAGATATAAAATTAATATACAGACTTTGGGAAGTGTTACGTCGGTCATGTATATATATTCTAACGCCAGCTGGAGCTTCAAGTACGTCTCGAAGACTGTTGGATCATGAAGTTCCCAGTAGGCTAGGTGCCTCCCCACTCCCCCTATATAGATCATCACTAAGCCCAGTAGCATAATTAGTGGCCAAGACAAATATGAGATGTAACTTAAGTCTTAAGAGAGGGGCGAGGAGATACTTACAAAAGGTTAGGATACAGATGCCCAGGCAAGAGATGTACGAGAACGGATATAACGCCCAAATTTCCCAGCCATTGCACCCTGCGTAGAACCACCGAGATATATTGAATAGAATGTAGGTGACAGTTATCCAGACTGTAAACGCAATGTTCGATTTCAACAAGATATCGCGCCGGTCTTCGGCCAGATACTCTGGTGACAGCTTCGAGAGTTCTTCTGGTGTGAAAGTATAGTCCATGCTGTCACCAATGACCTTGTCCCCGAAATAGAAGGTTGCGAGCTCATGGAGTGCTCTAGGTTAGTCCATAGAGATAGATAGGCAGGTATGTAAGTGTAAGTTCTACACAAATTCTTATAGCAAAGGCCGTAGACGGATTGTCATTGCAATTTGCCCCCTCTTATTTCTACTTGTACTATAAACCAATAGTAGCCGCACGCCAAACTCCAACTTCACATGAGGACAATAAGTAAGGTACTCTGAGTGGGTAGGTGATATATGTAGTCCATACAATGGAAGACATCATTATCATGTATTACTTCGTGGGGGGCCGCCCAGGACCTCGGGATTGACGTGAAGCTTGCGTGTCGTGAGAACAATGCAACAAAGCGTGGGATCCACATGTTCGTTCGCGTTGCTGGCAAACAAAGGGAAAACGTGATCCCTTTTATTTTAGAGGTCGGTAAGAAGGCTAGATTTCCAAGCCGAGACTTGGGTAGGGGCCATCATTTTCCTAAGAATACATTATATAACTCTGGGCAATTTTACCTGTTGCTTTACTATCTCCTTCTAGATGGGTAGTGGGAACACCTGAGTTTTACTGAACTCCCTTTCGATGCATTGGAAAATAATGGGCAAGATGTCTATGACCGTCTATGTGAGGTGAGAGTTAATAGGCTCTTTATTTTGATCTAGATTCTTTGTTGGAAAATGATACTACTCCGTTTATTCCGTTATAAGTGATTTTGGATCTAGGCCTTGAACATGCCAGAAAGTAAAGTATAGGTTAGTAGGTATACAAGCCCGGGCATGAGATTCATCTCGGAGTCTCTTACTTTAGATGGGGTTCTTTACCTAATATTCATGTTGTTTTGATATGAACTAATGAAGGAAGCATAGGTGCGTGCAAATTGACTCATAGTGCAACTAACAAATACCTGGGAAGTGAAGAGCGTCCTGTATTGAACATTCTGTGTCAGCTGTATAGAACTTCAAAAGTCTCAGGTTCTGCCTGAGTGTTGACGAAAAGGACGATCGCACACTTGGTAATTCTATTCCACCTGCCCTCAAAGTCCAGAGCCTTGCTGCTTCTACTCTGGGAGGAGGTCTTCAAGAAATAAAAACTCTCCGTCCGAACTGCATTTCTTGACCTTGACTAGACGAACTAAACGTACCTATATTTCAACTGTAGCTTAGGTACTTTTCTTCCTTTCACTAGGTCCTTTATAATTCCGGGATCTTATCATTCGGCAGTTTTTACATCTAATAAATCCTAATGGAATTTAAGTATATTCACTAGCAGAATATCAACTTCCAATATGCTAGAGTAAAGCCCTAGATATTATGGATGATAGAATGCTGTTCTAGGAGTTTAGTCGTTTGATGTTATGCTTTAAACAACGATAAGTATTACTTCTTTAGGTCTTTAGAGGGACTTCAAACAAAGATTATGTGGGTAACCTAAAGCCAGGTTCCTAAGTAACAAACGCGGCCGCCCAATAGGGAGTACATGTAAAGGACGCTTGCTAAAGCGTGAACATTAAAGACAATTACGATGAAAGACTGCACATGTGCTTGCCAACGGTATCTACTTGCAGAGGCAAGGCAGGCGCAGGCAGGCGCAGGCAGGTGCAGATACCCGACATCTTTCTTGTTTGACTGGCTCGATCTTGCCGGGTACCGTAAGTCGTACAACCTTCGTGGCTTCCGCAGTGAAAAACCACAATCCAACCCCGCCACACCACCACTATTTTATGCATTGTAGAATCTGAAGAAAACAATTACAACCGTCACAGCCCACAGTAGCTGCCAACGCGCAGTTTGACTTTCGACTTCGCACCTTCCCATAGTTTTTTCTAGAGCATGGATCGTTTTATTACTTGATCCTTTTCAACTTATCCCCCGCGCACTAGTCCCGCCGATTTCACTTTTCACCTATCCTTTCACAACCTTCGCATACGTCATCAATCATGTCGTCGCATGGAAGCTACATCCCTCCCTTTCGCCGTGGTGATGCACAGGCAACTGGCGCTAAGCCTGATACGCCGGATTCATCTAATCTGCCTCCTAACCATTCATCATCTCGCCAGCCTTTCAATAATAGAGGCAATAGAGATAACATGAGTGGCCGAGGGTTTCGCGGAGGACGCGGTCGTGGTAATGGCCGTGGAAGAGGCACCTACGGTAATCAGTTCTCCCAGAACCGTAATCAAGACAAGTTCTACGATGCGGACTTCTACAGCCAACGTGCAATCGCGAGATACTTTTCTGGCGGAGACGAGGAGGGAGATGGAGCTGTCTCATACCAGAACTCAAGCACCTTCCACAACTCTAAGGAGCACCCGGACCAGTTATCTTACATGCTGCTTTTCTCCAAAGCCAACCCTCGCTGGCCCGACGACCGCATCGTATTTGCCAAATCTAAGCTCGACTTGTTGCCAGAATACAGTGCAAAGAAGAAGGATTACGGAGAGTGGCCAAGCGTTAAACTACCAGAGGACCCCCAAGTTTCAGATGCAACTACTGATACTACATCTAAGGAAAACATACCCCAGCCCGCTACCAAGGACGACGAAGCTGGCCCCGTTGTGACTGCTATGAAATCTATGTCTGTTACCGACGAGGAGAAGGCCGAAGCTACTATACCCTCTGCTGCGACCCAGACAGATGAGACACCCGTTGAAGAAGCATCGTCTGGCTCCAGTAGCCGCATGAAGTACAGTGACGTTCGGAATCTACCACCGGAAGAACAAGAACGCCTAGCAAATGAGCAGAAACAGCAGCGCTTAAAGCCTCAACAACTTGAATTCGTGTTCCCCTCTATTCCGCCTATCGACTACGTCCCGTCTGCGCACCCGCCTATCGCCGCATTCGAGGAGCGCCGCTCCTATGACTACGGATATGGAAATTCACGATTCCTCTTCGCAGGTTGGTACCGTATTACGCATATCAATCTGTTGGCGCCACACTCGGCGGAGGTCGTTCGCATGCAGCGACAGAAGTGGGAGCGCTGGGACCGTTATGGCAAAATCATTCCTGGAAAAGCTCGCGATGCCGCGGCGTGGCAGACATCACTTAAAATGGAGTGGGCAGTCGTCAAGTTTGAGAAGATTGGCGATGATGAAGCCCCTCCTGTTCCAGACATAGAGAAGCTACCCAAGCCTGAACTCGGAAAGCCTGCTGATGCGACTGATTGGCGAAAAGGCAAAGTAGATGGAGAAGGAGCGGTGGAGAAGAACCTAGAGGAACATGCGAAAGCGAAGGAAGACCCAGGCGAAAAGGGGGAGAAAATAGCTGCCGCTGCAGGGGAGGACAAAAAGGCACTTGCCGAGAATATTTGTCCAGAGGAATCGGCAAGCAACCAGAACCCGCAAAGGCTGGTGAAGGAAACTTAGTCGAGATTCAGGGTTAGGAAACGCCGCTGATGCTAGAGGGGTGAGGCGAGACGAGGCAGGGAGAGGATGATGCATCTCCTTTTTAGGACTCCCACACTAATCGCATTTTCTGGCGTTTGCTTAGGTGCCAGCATTTCAAAATGACGTACAAGGGAGTTACAGGTTAATAGGGACCCGCACTGGCCGAATAGTCTGTTCTACATGGACGATAGCTATGAATGCGTAATGAATTAATATATTTGATTTATGGCATCACTCTGATTTAAAATGACTGAGATCAAACCCTTGCGTCGAATGAGAAAAGGATAGTAGTGTTGTCATGATCATTAATTAAAGGATGACTATCTCGTTGATCGTTGCTTTCATTAGAGGTAATCCCAGTATATCAACCCTAGATACAGTCGACCTTTTGCTCATAAGGCTTCATTGGAAGATTCATTAATACTTAATTAGCTAGTTTACACATGCTTAGACAAGAACTTGAGGACGGTCTCGTAGCCGCGGATGTACTCGGCCTTGACGCGGTCGTTGTCGAGGTCAGAGCGCGCGGCCATCCAGCCGTGAATCTGGTCGCCGAAGGTCTCGACGTGCTTGGGGCCCTTGAGGTTCTGCTCGAACTTCTTGACGTCGTCGGGGTTCTCGTCCTTGGACGCCAGCAGGGCGAGGGGCACCTTTATGTTCTCGGCGTCGGCGGGGTCGACCATGGCCGGGTGCGCCTCGACGGCCGCTTTGAAGACGGTGTCGGGCTTCGATGTCACGAGGGATACGACTTTGCCTCCCCAGCAGAACTGGATATCGGTGTTAATAAACACATACCGAAATGTACTTAGGTATAAATAAGGAAGAGAGAAGTAAAACGGGAGGGGACTAGGGAAGAAATTCTTACTCCAAGAATGGCCCAGGTCTTGATCTCGGGGTACTTTTCCGAGACGGCTTTAACGTAGTCGGGGACCTTGGCGGCGACGCTAGGAGGGGAGTTCTTCTGGAAGAAGGCGCCTAGGTTCTTCTGCTTCTCCTCGGTGTTCGGGGGGAACCAGTCGAGGGGGGCGGGCTCGCCTTTGAACCAGTCCGGGATGAAGACGCGGTACTGCTGTGCGTGGTCCGAGGTGGCGAGGATGTCGGCGCCCTGGAGGGTCTGCGGGTAGTACCCGAAGATGTCGTAGATGGTGATGATGCCCTTGGTGGCTTCCTTGGGGCCGGTGACGTCTTCGATTGTGGTTTGGATATAAGTATAATGTCTAAGACTAGGATAGGGTAGGATAGGGTGGGATGCGTAAGAGGTAAGTTGACTTAGGCTGACTTACAAGATTTGAAACCTCCTAGCTCCTCGTACGTGCCCTTCGCGGTGTAGCCCTTGGACACTACGGGAGGAATGTTGCAGCAGGCCTCGGAGTGGCCGTGTTGCGCTGGCATGGTCGACATCTTGCAAGTGTGTTTAGGAGTCAATTGCTTGGGAATATCGTGATTTCGGATAGATTGCGAAGCGAAGCTTCTGGACTGAACAGGTTGGTGGTGTAGAGCTGTCGATGTTGAGGAATTGGGATTGGGATTAGGGTTAGAGTTAGGAAGAGAAGATGGAAGAGAAGATGGTAGAGGTGCTTGAGAGGGTGTTGGTGGTGGAGATACGAGGCCTGATGCAACAGCAACAGCTCTTCGGGATCCGGGCAGATGTCTTGATAACGACATGTGAGGGGTTAAGGAATATCTTCTTGTTTTGAAGTAGGTTAGATATGCAACTACTCGGATGTTTTTATAGGTTAAATTGCACGTATACAGAATTGAATTATGCCAGGTGGGTGTTCAGATAAATTTATTGCTTTGTGCATTATTATCACTAATTGTCCTCCAAAATTACATGCGACATAATTAACGCGACAATTCCTTAATTTTTAGCTGTCGATGATCTCAATGAGTCGGCTTGTGGTTTATACTAATGAGGGGTAGCTTTCAACGATGATGCTAGAAGATGTGGGGTAAGTCAATTGAACGGTTTGTACGTACCTTTTATGATATATCTACCTGTGATGTCATAAATCATTTATCCATCGGAAGCCACCGACTGCAGAGCAAACATCTTGAACCTTAAAATGGATTAGTGGGCTCCCTCTTTTGGACCTGCAGCTCCTAGAACGTTCTAGCGTTTTAAGTACCTGTATCTCACCGTGTTAGGTGTAGGTAAGGAACCATAGGGCTGAAGGTCCCTAGGGCCCTCCTTAAAATTATTCAGCATGTCTCTGTTCCTTAGAATTAACATCCTAATTGCAGTTTTTAATCTCTCTCTTTAAAATTTTACATTCGCTCGCTTATACGATTCTGAATAAGTCCTGAAATTTAACGTTTTTCTTTTCTTTTTCAAAATTATGAATTTCCAAAATGCAATGGAAGTCAACAAGGGGTGTATGGGGTGTATGGGTGTATCACCCCTATTATCTTTTGGATCAATCTGGATTATAGCTTGTATCGGAAATTCGTTAAATGGCCCACTTGCAAACACCAGTCTTTCCCGCTACTCTCATCAACTCGAAAATTTACCTTTACCTATCCCGGAATCAGTCATAATATCTTCCCATTCCATATAGTTCCAAATATCCGCCTAGGTGCTTAGTTATTCTGCTTTCACCCAGTTATTTCTTTTTCCCATTCCTCTTGTACATGGTTGCTGGCCCAGTCGCTTGCGGTCATGTTACGGATGTAAGCGAATGTGATTCGAACCACTGCATTAAAGGAAATAATCAGCTATTCGCTCAATGCTTGGCTGGGTTGGAGAATTGGGGTGGTTTGAAACACAAGAGCAACATATATGCTTTGGACAGTAAGGAGTACGCGTGCTTACTGCCGCGATAGGAGCCCAGGTAGAGTAACAGTGCGGAAATTTACTTACTGAACTTCTCATCTTCTAGCTTGAGTCGGGAAATCGCCTCCGCTTCGGAAAACCAGAAAGTCGAAAACTTCTTTCGATCCTCTTCTTCTGTCATTCGATTCTCGTCACGTTTAGTATCCCCTAGGGGCTTCGCCGCAAACCAGTAGATGTGTCTCCAGGCGCCCGTAGCAGGGTCCGGATCTAATACGAGTTGGCACCCTACTTTTAAGAAACGAGAATGTGGGATATCATTGTGCTAACTAGGGGAGAGGGGGTAATAGGAAATACACGGGACTTTATGAACCGTCTGACAACGTACTGCCAATGGTAAGTTAGTAAACTCCAGACTAACAAAGTACAGCAGATATCAAAATCAGGAAATTCCGGAGGTGTTATATAGCGCACCATTCACTGGAACCAATACTCTCATAGCTGAGTGCCTCTGTAATACCTGTGAGCTTGTCCTCGAGACCATACTTGGTTACTCGGCCAGTGGTCTGGAACGGGGTGAGCCGAGGTGGCGTCGATCTGGACCCAAATCTAAGCCGCAGCGGTTTGACGGCGACTCCGGTCTCTTCAGATGTCTCGCGCACGGCTGCGTCAAGGTATCCCTCGTCAAAGTTCTTGCGTCCCTTAGGTAATTGGTATATGCCTATGTTTTTGTTATAGACCATCAACACCATTGGTCGTGTAGACTCCGCCTGATCAACTGTCACCGTTCCACAACTGACAAGCATTTCATCTGCCTGGTGAAAGCAGCCTTCGTTGTTGATCTTCTCCCACACCCGTCTGTCAGTCCAATCAACATGGTGTTCTGGGTCGTCCTTTGCCCAGAGTTCCCGCCTCGCTAGTTCCTTAAACTTTCGTACAAACTTGGTAGTTCTTGTAAGTTCAACTTTCACCAGCCGTGCAGCAACATTCTTGATAGCTACTGGCCGGACTGGCTTCTCAAGGGGACCGTGTGCCATTGATAACCGCGGGGATATAGAACACACGATATCTACTGACGTAGGTAGCTAGTGGAAAGAGTATGAAGTATATCAGGAACGACTACTAAGTTTATTGGAGAATCTGACTTTCGCAGCTGTGTAGGGGCCCTGGTATTTAATGAATCCTGAACAAGTCTTACTATCACACTTCCCGTATTCTACCCAATTCAAGGTAATTGGTCGTATCCGATGCGGCTCGCGCACCGTGTCCACGATCAAGGTTAGTATTTCCGCTAGAGCCTTCGAACTCGCAAGTTTTGCTTCGTTTGGAGGCTGGACTTTGTATCCCCTATACTTCCTATCATATTGATCTGCGGATTCGGTCAAAGAAATGAGATAGGTCACCTCTTCCCCGTGGGGCCAACTACGGTGGGATTTCCGATCTCGAAGCAGGAATCATCCGGTTCAATCGATAATCCTTGAGGCGTTAAGTAACCAAGGACCTGGGATAAGCCCAGGAGCTTATTCGTCGAAACCGAAGCCTCCAAATAGATACCCGACCAACCTGCCCCCGCGACGACTATCTTTGCCGAGCGGGATCCTTCATGCCATCAACGTCATGCATGATTTACCTGCATAACGCGTCGAAGACTTCCAAGTGAGCGGAATATGCGATGACCGGTCAGGTTTGACGCACTCCGCAGCAGGCCACTATCACCTCCCACCCTACACGTAAGGGAAAGTAGCCTAGGCGGTAGGTCCCTAACATGTGTGTATCTTTAGGCTAGCGTTCCCACCTCGCCCCTAGAAGTCCGAAGTGCAGACGTGAGAAGGCAACGCGCGACCGCCGCCGCTTCTGGAATGTGCTCCATCAACTCCTTGACCGACTCAGAAGATAAGGATACATGGGCCCCTATTCGACGCCGCGCGACCCGCAAGATGGTCAGTTGTTCCTTTCTGCACAGGCCGAGTCGTACGAAGGTGAGGATGACAGTGTTTCCAAAACGCCGACCATTGGGCTGCTACGGCACGGCTACCAGGACGGGATCAACGGTATCATGGAAATGTAAGAATTCCCATATTTCTAGCTCACTGTTGTGCGAGGGAGACAACTCCATTTAGCAGGGGTGATTTAAGTCAATGGCGGTTCAACGCCGTCTTATATTAGCCAGTCCCTCTTGTCAGTATCCACTTTATCGCATCGTCAGGATCCCGTCATCCTCTATCATGTTGGATTTCCCTGCATACGCTACCAGAAGAAACACAATTATGGCTCTCCGTCATGACAATTCCCTCTAATTTCGCACCTCTTACAGAACCGCAACTTTGGAACCGCTGCAACACCAAAGAACCTGCTCCTGGATGTATTGACAGCGGAGTTTATAGGATGCACACTGGTGGTTGGCACACCTCTTGGGCTCTACTTCTTCACATAGTATATATGCCGGGGTTTGATGCCTAACCCGAACCGGGATCTGCACCATTCAGCCGGGAACAAGAAGCTCTAGCCTCAATCCTCTGTTAGAAGCCAGAAGACGGGAGGCTTTGCGAGGATATTCTCATGGATTATATGTTGCTGCGAAGTTCAAATAACATTCTGATAACATAAACCAAAGGTTTATGCATATCCAATCGCTTATATGTCGGAGCGTAGTCCGACCCCAATCCAGATTCCCTGACGAGAAAAAAGCAAAATATCAAGTTCATCAGAGTAGATGGTTTGGTATTTTGGCAGCCTAGTTCGCGGTGGCCTGTGATGTATCGCAATATCGGAGCCATGGTTCCTCAAGTCGAGGATGGATCATCGCTGGGAATATCCACACCGGTCAGTAAGCGGCTAGAATGCAGTTCCATCTGACGTGCCACAGCATCGCGAGAGCCGGTGAACGGGATCCTGGGGTTGGATCGCCCCAACTCTTTATTCTCTGCTAATGCAAACAATACTAAGGCAGACAAACGGACGATCCCACCCATCTAGCTGGCTGCCTTAACTGCCCTAGCGGCCCTACGCTCTCCCCCCTGTCCATTACGTCGGTCGTGGATATAGCGCACGACAATGGAAAGACGGTGTTGCGAACGGACTACATTCCTAGTCGCTAGGTAGACGAGGTTCACATAAGCTTATACAAGTTTAGGTGATATATTCTGTTCATCCCGTCATCACTGCTTCTCGACGGGCCAAAGAGTTGGTAAAATTGGTGAGACAGGAATAATTCCTACTGGTAGTTTTGATGCGAGATGGACTTGGATGCTTCCAGAGCGGGCGGCTGAAAATGACCAATCCGTCCCCGGCACGTTTCAAGAGTAGGATCCCTTACGTCTACCGATCGCTGAGCAAACCGACAAGCAAGTTGCATATGTTCGGGCCTAGGTTACCAAAGGTAGCATGGCCGTCCTTGGTAATCCTGTAGAGTCGGCAGGATAGTCCGAGCCCAAAGGGAATGATAGCACAACAGTGACATGCAGATAGGAATGATCTACCTACTGACAGGCAAACAATTTGATTGAGCAGTCAGAAAACGACATCAAAATGTCACTCAATAGTGGCTTTTACCCCCCCTGTAATCTGTATGTACCTCCTATCCAGGACGGGATGGACCTAAGTAGGTACCTTAGGTACTTTGTAGGTACTCAAGGGGTAACGTCAGTTAGGTAATACTAGGTATGATTTATGTTCATTCATATAGTTAAAAAATAATGTAAAGCTTATTCAAGGGTATCATGCATGTCAATAACCTTCCATTAGGTAATCACATGATAAATCTCCTACCTTAACACAGAAGCTGCATTAAGCTTGCGCCATTGGTTTCTAATCCTTCATCTTACAACCCTGAATTTCTTCTATTCTATCCTTCTGCCCTGATATTCCATGCAAGTTTCATCAGCCACTATTTGAATATCTGCCAGAGTGGGCAGTTTTTAAGACATCGTTTACGTTTTTGCCAATAGTCTCTTTGTTTATTGGCTGTAGGGCTTAAAGCTGGAAGCTGTTAAACTTGCCTAAGTGGGTGAGACATCGTCAGCAACAGTTCGTCTGGTAGCTGAATCAAGAAAAAGAGTTGCATGAAAACGTTCAATTCAGGTCCCCCATGCTCTCATTTTTTTATCATGCGTTCCCGCAGTATGCGCTTTTGGCAGTCTTACCAGTGCCCTTTCGAGCTGCCTGCATAGCCGCCTTGTCGGTTTACACGGTGCCTTCTAGTGATAGGTATCGGTGGCCTTGGTCTACACATGACTGTCACCAGCAGCTAGCCTTCGGCCAATCTGCGATCACGTAGGGTCATTGGCCGAATCATACCTGCATAGTTCCAGGTCCAGGGGTTATCAATGTGGCGAGCAAGGCTCTCTGTCACTCTATTTCGCTTACGGTAAACACCTCCGCATATCCTGCGATTGCGCAACATCACCGCAATGCGTTTACTAGACGTCGACATGCTTGAGTTGCACGAGTTTATCGGCAGCCAGATACCAAAGTACCAATATGTTATCCTTTCACATACCTGGGACGAAGGCGAGGTGAGCTTGCAGGATTTGCAGGCTGGGAGAGGTCCCTCCAAACGAGGCTACGAAAAGATTGTCCTCACTTGCGAGCAAGCGAAGCGACATCGCTATAGATGGGATTGGGTAGACACGTGCTGCATCGACAAGACGAGCAGCGCCGAACTTAGCGAAGCTATCAATTCGATGTATCAGTGGTACAAGGAGTCCGCTGTGTGTTATGCTTATCTTACGGATGTGGATGATAACGTATGAACCGATGAAGAGTCTGGTTACCTGATTAACGCTTATACTTCCAGTTCCCGTATGTCTCTCTTCCGCGAGTGAATGGAGAGCTACAGGTCTCTAGATGGTTTACTAGGGCTTGGACATTGCAGGAGCTAATTGCACCTTCGCATATAATCTTCTACGGTCGTGGGTGGGCGGATATTGGCAAGCGATCTGAACCAAATATTTAAGATCTTATCACAAACATCACAGGGATTCCAAAGCCCGCTATATCTACACACGAGCCCTCCTTATCGCAGTATAGCGTTGCCCAGAAAATGTCTTGGGCAGCTCATAGATTCAGTACACGCACTGAAGACATGGCGTACTCTCTACTAGGGCTCTTCAATATTAGTATGCCACTCCTATATGGCGAAGGCCCCAAAGCCTTCGTGAGGCTGCAGGAGGAGATTCTGAAAGAGACTGACGATCACTCACTGCTGTGCTGGACTGTCCCTAGGTCCAGCCCCAGAGTATGGACGCTAGAAAGTGTATTCGCGACATCGCCTGGCGATTTTGCAGAATCAGGAAATATCGTGGGAAACATTTACGACGCAGGTTCTCCGTCTGTAATGACCAACAGAGGACTCCAGATTCATGTTGGCCTGGAAGAACGACGATACGGCAAGCATTCCCATCTATATTTCGAGAACCCTGAAACCGCTGTCTACGATGCTAAAATAAACGCCGTTTATCACGGGCTTAATAGTGCTTTAGCATATCAAATGTCCATAATCCTAGTTAGGACACCACAAGTAACAACGCTGTCTTCGCGGTTGATGAATAGGTACGCTAGACTAGCTACGCCGACGCTTGGACGACACGGCACTTTGTAAATGGCACTTAACCAAGACAAACCCATGCATCAGATATACATTAATAAGACCCTCCTTCCCTATGAACAAGATCGTTTTGGTTCTGGAGGTGTTCATCTGCAATACATCTGGCTTGGGGTAAATCTTGCACCATTATCTATAGGACCAAGAACCTTGCCGGTTCCTCTTAGCGATACGGACCCTGCTTTCCAAGCAGAAAGAGTCTTTTATTTCAAGTCTTATGACAAAATAGGCAATCATACCCTAGCCGTTGAATCTCCCCTAGCTCCTATGACATGGTCTCGAACCTATGGCTGTATTAAATTTGGATTCGGATTTCGAGAACCGCCGCAATATACTTACTTCGTATTAGTTGTTATACATGCCCCTTATGAGGAAAGGCGACACTTCATCTCACTCGTCTGGGACGCTCGATATATTCATTTCGGTATCCTTTCAAGTGAGCTTTCGTTGCCCGCTCTTGATGAGTATCGCTATCACCCACAAACTAGTTTGTTCCTTCGGGGTCTATTAGATCCATCCCATCATTCAACACAGGAAGGGCATTGCTGGGATATGCACGGCGAGATAGCTAAAGCTACAACGTATATGCAATTACGTCCTTCATCCCGTAAATCTGCATTCTCTAGGGTTAACTTCATACTGGACCGTGAGAATCCTTGTACCGATGAAGGGGAGGCGGCGGGTAATCGTTTACATTTCCTAATTCGCACAGAATTGGAACTATAGGTAATAAAAATAACATATAACCACGTAGAATACTCCGTAGATTGTTTTTATTATCTATATTATACGCTTAGATGAGCGTATTCCTTATTAAATGCTCTTCCAATAACCATACGCCGTATTTCTGATGTTCCCGCTCCTATTTCGTATAACTTGGCACTATAGTAAGAATGATTAGCAATGTGATGAGGATGACGTAGATGCTTGGTGAACTCACTCCCTCAACAATCTTGAAGCCGGCATCTCTTCCACGTAGCCCATGCCACCGAGTAGCTGTATGCAATCTAGCGAGGACTCGGTGGCCCGTTCGGCCGCGTACAAGATGGCGCCCGCGCAATCCTGCGTCCTGATCTCCCCTTCCTCATCAACAGCTTTAGCAGTGGCATAGGTATATGCCCTCGACGCTTGTAGCTTCGTGTACATGTCAGCAAGCTTACCCTGCACGAATTGATTGTGCGCAATTGGCGCGCCGAACTGTTTCCGCTGGTGTGTGAACGGTAGCGCGACGTCCAGAGCTGCTTGCATGATACCCAGAGGCCCCGCGCTAAGCACAAGACGCTCGAGATCCAGCCCTTCCATGAGCACGCGCACGCCCCCGTTGACTTGGCCTAGCACATTCTCGTCCGGCACGAACACGTTGTCGAATACGAGCTCTCCCGTGTTGCTTCCTCGCATGCCCATCTTGTCGAGCTTCCGCGCGCAGCTGAATCCGTCAAAGCGAGTCTCTACGATGAAGGCCGTAATTCCCTTGGAACCCTTGTCGGGTTCCGTTTTGGCGTATACGACTACGACGTCGGCATCGGGCCCGTTCGTGATCCACATCTTGGTCCCGTTGAGGAGGTACCCGCCGTCGACCCTCTTCGCCGCCGTCCGCATGCTCACGACGTCACTACCAGCGCCGGACTCAGACATAGCGAGGGCGCCAACCTTAGTCCCGGCGATCAGGTCGGGCAGGTAGCGGGCCTTCTGCTCGGGGGAGCCGTTGAGCTGTAGCTGGTTGACGCAGAGCTGGGAGTGGGCAGCGTAGCTGAGGCCGATGCTGCCGCTCGCGCGGGAGATCTCCTCCATCACCACACAGTGCGCCTGGTACCCCAGGGCCAAACCCCCGACGTCCTCGTCCGCCGTCATACCCAGGAACCCGGCCTCGCCTAGCTTCGGCCACATCTCCGCCGGAAAGGAGTTGCTCTTGTCCGTGCGCGATGCTACTTCCTCCGTGATCTCGCGCCGCGTGAACTCCTGCACGCGCTCCCGCAGCTCGGCTAGGTCCGCGGATGTAGGCGCCTCGAAGCCCTTGGGGTGCTTGGAGGATGCATACTTCCGGAGCTGTGATGAAGAAGAAGATAATGATAGTGGCGGTGATGAGAGGGGGGATTTGCTGGTGGTGGTGGTGCTGAGTGTTAGTGAGGAGTGCCGGGCCGGGCGACGTAGAGCTCTAAATGCCTTCATCTTTATTTTGAAAAAATATGAAATTGTAGATATATACCAGGTACAAACAAAAAAAAAACTAGATTCTAAAGATGTAGAAAAGGGAGAAAGTACCCCGGATTGTTGATAACCCTCGGCTTTATTCCTTCCCCCCCAAAAAGAAAGCTGTAAATGGAAGACGGTAAACGGTAAACCTCGGCATAGCGGCTATCAGCGGCGTCCGCCTTTGAAGCTTTCCCCAGCTTCCCCGGTTTCTTCGACGTCAGCTCCCCTTGTTCTCTCATACATTTCTCGCTAGTTAATTGATTGATGTAGTTTCTCTTTCTACATAACGATTTTGCTTTTGTAGCAGTATGTAGCAGGACGCACGCCAGTCGCCAAAATGTCTATACCAAGATGTTCAAGGGATTTTATGGGCTTCTCACGCCAATTGACCCGACAATGCACACGATATCCCCGCCGACCCCCTCACGCCCGTCTACCCGCCCGAGCCATCGCGTCCTACACGGCGCCGCACCAAGCCAATGCTATATCTGTAATACAGAGCAACGTAGACTCGAGCTCGGACGAGTTCAAGGAGAATGAAAGGCTTATGAGCGAAGCCATGGCCCGCCTGGAACAGCTCACACGCTCGGCACAGCAGGGCGGGCCCGCGAAGGCGAGGGAGAAGCACTTGGCGAGGAAGAAGATGTTACCCCGGGATAGAGTCACGGCGCTGATAGATCCCGGGACTACGTTCATGGAATTATCGCCTCTGGCGGGTCACGAGCTCTACCCAGAGGCCGACGTGCCCGCAGGAGGCATCATTACTGGAATTGGTGTCGTAGAGGGCGTCACGTGTGTGATTGTTGCGAACGATAGCACGGTGAAGGGAGGTACTTATTACCCGATTACTGTGAAGAAGCATCTAAGAGCCCAAGCCGTAGCTCAGGAGAATAAACTACCGTAAGTGAAGCTATTGTCAAAGAGATAGAAAATACTCTAGTAGGAAATAATCTAACATTGGAGCAGTTGTATATACTTGGTCGATTCCGGCGGTGCGAATCTTCCTCATCAGTCAGATGTCTTTCCGGATAGGGAGCATTTTGGGAGAATATTCTACAACCAGGCGAGAATGAGCTCTCAAGGAATTCCTCAGGTCTCCGTGGTTATGGGTCTATGTACAGCGGGAGGCGCCTACGTCCCTGCTATGAGTGACGAGAACATCATCGTGCAGGGGCAAGGCCATATCTTTCTAGCCGGACCGCCTCTCGTCAAAGCTGCTACGGGTGAAGAGGTATCAGCCGAAGAGCTCGGCGGTGGTGCTATGCATACCTCCGTATCCGGCGTGTCGGACTACTTAGCCGTAGACGATGCACATGCCATTGTACTCGCCAGAAGGTGTATCAGCAACCTAAACTGGCCACATAAAGCCGCGCCGCCTCAGACAAGCTATTCCGAACCCCTATATCCAGCCTCGGAACTACTGGGCATCGCATCCACGAATCTGCGAAAACCGTTGCCTATTCATGAGGTCATTGCGCGAATCGTCGATGGCTCGCACTTCGCCGAGTTCAAGCGCGATTATGGCACCACTCTGGTTACAGGCTTCGCGAGCATTTACGGGCACCGTGTCGGCATCGTCGCGAACAACGGAATCCTGTTCGGCACGTCAGCGCAGAAGGGCGCGCATTTCATCGAGCTGTGCGCGCAGCGCGGGATCCCGCTGGTCTTCCTGCAGAACATTAGCGGGTTCATGGTGGGCGCGCAGGCGGAGCGGGAGGGGATCGCGAAGCACGGGGCCAAGCTGGTGACGGCGGTGGCGTGCGCCGACGTGCCCAAGTTCACGGTCGTCGTGGGGGGCAGCTACGGCGCGGGCAACTACGGCATGTGCGGGCGCGCGTACGGCCCCCGGTTCCTCTGGATGTGGCCCAACGCACGCATCGGCGTCATGGGCGGCGAGCAGCTCGCCAGCGTCATGCAGACGGTGGGGCAGAAGGCGGACCCGGAGCTGAGGGATCGGATCGAGCGCGAGAGCGACGCTGTGTATTCCTCGGCGAGGTTATGGGTGAGTGAACCTAACCCTGGTGATTTGTGAAATCTTTGAGAAAAAAAGGGTCACGCGCTGATCCTATATTGCCTATCTTTCGTCATCGCTTACGTATGTTTTTTGTCTATCATATACTAACGCAGAATTTTTACTACAATAGGACGACGGGGTCATCCCTCCCCAGCACACGAGGCGATACCTTGGCTTGGGGCTGAGAGCCGCGCTGTCGGGTAGAAATGATATTCAGCCTGGTGATACTCGATTTGGGGTGTTCCGGATGTAACGAGCGGCACCCGACGAGAGCTGAAATTTTTATCTTATTTTTTTCTTACGCGCCTGCTCGATGGAAGGTACCGGTAGGGTTTGTGAATGGACAAGACACGACGCGATGTGATGTGATGCGATTTGCGGGTTTTCCTACCTATGATAGAACATAGATAGCGGATGAGCAAGTTTCTAACTAGGCGGTGAACGGGCTTTGAGAGGGGAAGGAAAAAAGGGCTATGGTAACTTTTGACCGCTTCTGCTAGTTAACTACCCCCCTTGGATTGAGTAAAAGGCCTACCCTCCAATTGTCCGTTATCTTTCGGGATCGTTAGGGTTTTGGTCCGTCAGGGTTCGTCCTTGGAGTCAATAAAACGGATAAGGGGGTTGGAAGCTCTAACCAATTAGCCTCGTTAGAGTTCCTAGCTGAATTTCAAAGTTCACGATCTTCACGTCCTATTGTGATCACTAGTGTGTGATTTGTATCTATGTAGCTGACGAAAGTTCCTTATTTCAAATCCTTTGGAGGAGAAGAATCCGCTGTCTCAGGTTGTAGCTACATAGGTAGGTAGCTAGCTGTAAGCGCTTCTCGGCTTCCTCCTCTAGCCGAACGGGAGTCAAGTCGTTAGGCATCCTTCTAGCTGAGTCTTATTAGCTAGATCGATATACGATGCCGCGTGGGCGCGCATGTTATGTGCGTAGCCGTCGAAAGTAGGACTGTGCGGGAAGGCCAAGACCAAGGCGACCCGTCGTCGTCGTCGTCGTCGTCGTCTTCGATCCATCCCTCGCTCGTCCGGGACCGTCGGGTAGCCAAGATGGGGGAATTCGAAAATAACAGAGGACGACCATATCGGATGTTCCCTTTTGCCTTTTAATTTACTTCTCTTACTCAAGGTTCCCTCTCTCCATCTCTCTGTAAGGCATAAGGCTATGCCGTTGCGTTACCCCCTACCTTTCTACGACTACCTACCTAACCTAACGTAATACAAATTTTTTTTTTCTTCGGTGCCGCTCAACGGCTCCTTACATATACGCAGGCCGCGTGTGGACATGGCCCAGCTGGTCAGGTTGAGTTGGGTGACTTTCGTAATGTAGACCGGTTGGATGCACATATCGGTAGTTAATATAATATAATATAATATAAATTCTCAATGTACGCAATGTGCACGTTCGCCTGGATATACATAACGGACAACCTAGACAGAGACAGAGACATAATAGTACGGGGGTCGTTACACGAATGCGAATGAGCGTGGGGTTAATGCGGCACCTCCCGTAGTGACGGTTGGCTGGTCGTCTTGGATGGGAAGTGTTTATTTCACATATGGATGTGTGTGTACGGTGTGTTGTGTTGTGGTGTGGTATGACATGTATATGCGCAGATGAATCTAGTACTTACAAGTTGGATTCCGGAAAGGGTATACAATCTAGTACATCTGCTGTTCCCGAGAAAAGGAGGCATCCATGTCATATATCATTTCGTTCCCCCTTTACGGATCTCACATATGGGCATGGAGATCGACTACACCACATAATACACGGCAAACAAAGACATTTGCGCTTTGTCAAAATCGATACACTGCGCCGCAGACATATATACGTACATTAGGTGCATACGTGTTGTGGTAATGCGGTGTAGTGTATATAAGCTGACAGGGTGGCTGGCTTAGAACCCGATACACAATACGATAGGCAGACAAGATGATCCTGCCGAGGAAAGGGGAGCGCTGGATTTGATTTGCCTTATTTATTATTATAGGGGCGCATCATTCTTCTGTCGTTTCGTCCTTAGTAAGAGTATAACATTTGCCATGCAATAAACACATAAGCCAAGCACCAAAAGGTTTGTTTAATCCCCCCAAGGCCAAGCTGCTAAGACAAAAAAGTTGCATCCGCGTGACATTTGAACGTTCCTGAATCAGCGAATCCTCCTATACGACTCTACTACTTTTAGCCCATCCATGTAATGGGATTTACGCCATGGTATATGGAAAAGTTCCCTTCCTCCATCCTCCCCCGTCCCCTGCCCCCCTTTCCCCCGGCCGACGAATCGCGTCCCGGCATCTGAGGTGCCTGGATCTTGTAAGATGGTGGGATTCCGCCTTATTGGCCCCCACACACAACAAAAAGAACTTCGGAACCACAACAGCAGCAGCAAGCAGCAAGCAGCACAAAACGAGATCTACGTACAATCTCGTCAAACCTTAGTTACCGACCTATATACCTAGGCACGTTATGTTATGTAGGTACCTATGTAAGTATCTGATATAGGCATGTAACTATGCAATACACAACACCATCGAATAGGTACGTGTCTATGCATTGTAAACTAAATAGGATGTGACAAGGTCGAAAAGGGAACGATATATTGAAAAGAGGTGAGCTAACACCAAATACATAGTAATCATATTATGGAGAAGAGAAGAAGAAAAAAAAAAAACCCCTTTTCCAGGGATCCATATGTAGTGTAGTGTATATCCGCCACCAACCCGGCCCGCTGCGGGAATGGCGATCCCGTCCAACCCTATGTCATCGATCCCAAACCTAGTCGCCCCGTACGTTGTGTCTACCTACCTAACTATCTAACTCGGACCTTTAGAAAGAACGGATATTATTTCTGTTAGCATCGCAACCAACAAAATCCCCCCGTCGCGCGATCCATTTATTACAGTTGTGGAGAACCGGAAATACGCAAGTCATCGTGACTAGAGAATCTCGGAAATAGAAAAAAAAAAAAAAAAAAAAAAAAGTTTTGTAGTTATTCGCCTCAGAACTACTATTATTACTACCTTGACTACCCGTGCATGGTGTAGTCATCACTACGGACGGACAGACGGACGGCGTATCCGGACTCCGCCGTCTGCTGCTAAGAAATAGCCGGGCAAGGTATTATACCATAGACACTGCGAGACGAGTCGAGACGAGACCTTGGCGTTGAATATAGCACCCACAGCCTATCGAAGGCGCAGTGTAAAGCGTGCGTATTCCTATTAGTTTAGAGGTAATCAAGTACGTTAGGTACGTACGTACGACGTAGGCAGATACCCGTTCTTCGTATCCCCCGGTGTGGGTTTTATTTGAATTTCTCTCCGCTCATTTCCCCCCTAATTCCCAATTCTCATTATCAATACCTTGCTGCTGCTTGCATCTGCGCCGCCTTCGTCATTGCGCAAGCATATTTTATACATCACGTAGTTAACTACCTAGGTACATATTAGTATGTTAGAAATAATATCAGATAATAACACCACACGGCTCCAGTTTATACACGTAAGTTAGATCCGCCCGTGTGGGTAAGTCGTTCCTCAAGAGCCGGATCGAACCTCGACCTCGAACTTCGACAGGGGACCCGTTGACATCACGTTGCGCGGCTCCGGCTTGGGGTAGGTTCGTTTTGTTTTCTTTGCGTCCAGGGCCCTTGTTTCGACCGGACAAAAAGAAAAAAAAAATTTGAGCACCTAAAGCCCTTGTCCCGGTGAACGCTTCGAGTATCTACAGGGATGGAGGGACCGCAGAAACGTGGGGTGGCATTCTTTCGGTTCTGGAAGACTTGGCGTCGTCTCTTCCATTTAACTTACAGACTATGTACATACAGACGCCGCGACGGTAAGAGGGCTGTGCCTGGTACCTAGGATAGAGGTAGGTATATGCATGTAGTAACGTGTCCCGACCCTGACTAAAACAACATAGATTGCGATCATAGCCCACTAAGTTTAGTGGGTTGCTGGTTGGCTCGTATCTTTGCGTATTATGGTCCCGTAGTTTCGGGATGCAACCGGGGGCCACAACGAGGCCACATGTTCGTAGATTTAGGTAGATAGGTAGTAGGTATGTATGTAATCAATTACGACGAGAAGCTCCGCAAGTAAAGGCCAGCTACTCAGAACTTGCGTAGTCTATCATTTGCTCCGCTTAAGATCGTCAGTTTCTTCATGTTCTGGCCATCTTGCTGTTGGCTGGCGGCCTTGGCTTCAGGTCTTCGGTCTTCGGTCTTTGGTCCATATGAACAACGTTAATGGGTCACTCGGGTTTTATTAGGGAGATATCGGTGAAATAATCCTTTCTTTAGTAGGTAGCAATACCTTGTCTGCTGTCTGCTACCTGCTACCTACCGAGGTGAGGCGGCTTGGAAGATGGAGCGTACCGCTATGGAAAAAAGGAAGGTTTCTAGACCTGGCAGGTCAGATAACCATATCCTTGTAACCCATATTCCTTTCTGACTTTCGCGTTTTGAGTCGGTTGGCGGCGGCATTTGCCCTTGCAGTCCTGTCATGTAGTAATGCTGTACATACGTTAGGAGATGCATGCATCTACCATGCAGCTCTGCAATTTCTGCAGTAAAATGTATGGCTCAGGATCCATTGGGATCCATTAACCTAACCTGACCTTCTGACCCAAAAAGTCTGCCAATACATACGAAGGTACTTGAACATAACACCAGATTAATACAGATTAATTTCCAACCCTTCGACTAACTTTGCCAGTGGTAGCATCCTAAGCGACAATAAGGATAGTGGAGAAAAGATACTAGTACCCCCCTAAAGAAATATGCGCTCAACTCCCTTTCTCAGTTGGGCTTGTTTGCAAGTCATCTTAACAGCCATTGACGCCGTAAACACAAGCATAACTGTCCGGAGTACTGCGTATCCGTCGATGACGCCAGCTTAGCGTTGAACGTTCTTGCATGTACACATCTATCCAACCAAGTAGCCTGAATATGAACATGAAATTCTGGTGACATGTACATGTATACTCCCATATAACGACTTTAACTATTGTAGCCGCCAAAGAAAGAACGCCTCCCTAACGCTGATCCGGATGATAAACTCATAACGCCGATGCGATGCATTGTATGTAAATGCCAATGCTTCTTGAGACTCCTTTTCCCTTTTATTACCCTCTAGAAAAAACATGTTTTTGTTATAAATATACACACGCTTAATAACTTTTTAAGCCCGCTATCGTTGCTGCATAGTATTTGTTAAACCAATAATTGTAAATGCGAAATCTTCGAGTCATGTACCAATAAAACTATTACCGGCGAGTTTTCTTTTCACCCTGGCGCTCAAGGAGCAGGGTAAGTTGACTTTTAGATCGGCCGAGGGGTACAGTCGGCGTTGGATTTGGTTGGGTGGGAGTAAATCTCGAATCAAGCACGGAGCTACCAGATCGTCGGGAACTAGTTTCGGCATCTTCTTCATGTCCTTGCATCGCGCCTGCGGCAATCTCACCGAGCGGCGGGTTTTCATCGAACTCTATAATCGTTCCTTGCGCCGTTGTGTTTGAGACAGTCGTTGTACTCGATGATATTAAACTGCGAGGCGGGGCCAAGCCACCACTGACTAAATCATGTGAACTACGTCGCGTAGAACCCACATCTGATCTTGATCGACTCATAAGAGGAAGAGCATCCGGACGCGGCCGCTCTTGAGTATCGCTCCGCCTATGGACCGATCCACTTCGACTCGCTCTCGTGGTATTGGACTCATCTATAATAACGCTATTTGCGTTGTCTGCTGTGAGATTCGACTTTGTTGCATCAGCACGCTCGTCTTGAACTATTAACCGCTGGTTGTCAGTACTACCTGTCTGAGAACTGCTTGGTTTGGAAGCACTAGGTTTATCGTGCGTGGACGTTGCTGGTCGTTTTCCTGCTGCCTTTGCACTGAGCTGTCCACTCCCTTGTTTCGCTGCCGAAGATGATCCCTTAATTAACTTCTCTGGAACTGTCGTAGCGGAGCTTTGTGATCCAGATTGTCTCGAACCCAAAGAGCCTCCTTCTCTCGACCCAGCCTCGGTTCCACTCACAGCGGCAGAAGACTGAGAACTAATCCGCCGGGGCATAGCAGGTCTCCGTCTGGAAGCAGTAGAAGCTACAAATGCAGTGCTCTTCTTTTTTGGCGTGGAATGGGTTGGTTTTCTCTTTTCCTCCTTAGCTGTTGAACTAGTGGAGCGTTTAGAATCACCACTATGATTCACTGCCGTGCTCCCAGATGAAGCAGGCTCACTATCCTTGCTGTCATTTCCCTCGACATCGGACCCTGGTGGCGATACAAATCGAGCTGTAGGTCGCGGCCCGGAATTCGAAGGCCCCCTAGGTTTCTTCAAGATTGGATGCGGCCGTTTCACCGCAGATGATGGCGCACTCTTCATAGCCTCGGCCTTATCTTTCAGCGCCGACTCAGAAGACCCATGTCCAGGTGTCTCGGGTTTGGCCTGAACCTCTGAGGGTGGGTCGACTTTCGAGTCAGGCGAAGGCTTTTGGACTCGTAGTCAGTAATAGGATCGCATTTTCAACGCTACAAAACTTACCGGTTCATATCGGTTTGGTGGACCCCGTAACTTGACGAAGCTTTCTTCCTCGGATATACTTTTAAAAAGTTGTGCAATCACTGTTCCTGGAAGATAACGACGGTCACCGCCCAAGACGCGAGTCCAGAAATTTTCGAGCCGCCTCGCAGTAGGATCGATAAGTTCCCGAGATGTTGTTGTGAAGACTGCTGTTCGATTAGTATTAATTACACCAAGTGTGGTTAGGAACTATCTTGACCATGGCAAGCCGCAAGTATCTGGCTTAGTGGAACAATGTCGTACTTTGCTATCTCCTCGTAAATATCGTTTCTATTGAAGACAATGCCCTTGGGCAAAATCATATCCGCCATCTTGACCGAATACAGCTAGGTTTGAGTATCGTCGACCAGAAAGCTCACCTCTCCCACGAGCTTCCGGTAACGACGGGTATTAAAGATTATGCAATCCGTAGTCCTTTGGACTCTACGATTCATAGTTGAGATGTCAAGAACTCGTGTAGGTAAGGCTGATCCGATCGCCTCATCAGCTTGGAGCCGCCGTGGAACTTGCCGCCTAATACTCGCTAAGCTAGTCCACGCTGAGAATTCAGCTTGTCCGAGGATGGGTACTGCTCCACACAAGTGGTCTCACTCTAATGCATCGAGTAGCCTAGAACAACAACGGTATTCTGGACCCGTCGAGGGGAACCGGTAGCCAGCAAACACTTTGGAACCCAGGCGGAATGCTGAGACACGAAAAAGAGCAACCGGGAACTGGTCATCTGTTTGCCCGTCTGCGGTAACACGTCAACAACTCTGAGAGCAATTGGATACGGGATGCTCCCGAGTTTCCTATGCAGCTATAGAGCTAACGTATAGGCGTCAAGAAGAATAGGCAGTAATAGGCAGTAAGAATTATCCTCGAAACCAGGACATAACTGTAGAGAATAGTTAAGTTGGTGAGTAGAGTAGATACGCAAACAGACTTGAGCGGGTTCCGCCAGCGGGCGATGCGCTCTAGACAGAGTTAAACTCGAACCCAGGGAGTGATAGTTGAGTTTCTGGAGGGTAAGAGGATGTTTTAAAAAGGGAAAAAAGATGTATCGTAGTTATTATTGGTATTCAGGATAGAGGTAGTAGACCATTTCCGACTATCTCGTTGATGTTCTCGAAAACGAAACGGCGTATTGTATTTTGAAAGGAAATATGAAGTGTAGGGGGAAGGGGTGTAATTTTCACAAGCTTCGATGGGAAAAATTAAGTAAAAAAAGAATCAGTTAGGTACATGTATGAGCATAAGTAAGGTTAGGTAGGTATCGACGTACCTGCCTCTCAAGGGATGGCGATGGGACATGAAGGTACCCGTTACGGTACTACAGTGGCCTATTCTTTTGCTATTTCCCTCTTTCTGGAGCCGCGAACCTTGGAAGCGCCTTCCACCTTGGGTCGGTATGGAGGTAATGTAGGTAGGCAGGTATTATGTATTGTATTAACCCCAGGCCCAGGCTGCTTGGGCTTAGGCTTAGGCTTAGGTTAGGTTAGGTCTAGGTTAGGTCTAGGTACCTCGGACTGCTCAGACATGCAGGTATGACCTGTAATAGGTGCAGTAGGAGCAGACTTTTGGCAGCTTCGGTAGAAAGCAAGCACTAACGCTTTAGGGGTCCACGGTGGGTACGACCCGCTAAAGATCAAGGACCCTAGCAGACTTTATGAAGTCCCATCATCCTCGGCTTTTCTTCGCCGTTGTCACTCCATTCTATCTCCGTCCATCCTACATACATACCATACATACCTCTTACATGTTCCTCGTGAATCCTCTGAAACCTCATCTTCTTAATGGACGAAGGGGGGCCAGAAACAGCCAGGTAAGGCACCCATGACGCAAGCTCAAAAATTTGAAATTCTCTTGAGAAACGCCTAAGCAGCTTCAGATTAACCTAGTTCCATAAAGTCTATGGCGGTGCAGGTTAGCCTAGGTTCTATCCAAGGAATTTCTAATAGTCGTCTCGGATTGCCCCAGGAACTCGGACACGACTTATGACATGGCTTTTTTTTCATCGTCCACCTTATTAATCCTTGGCCTTAAAGACTAACCACCATCAGCAACAACATGAGTGGCGGACCGGGTTACGGAACCGGGTCGCACGCACTTAGATACGGACAACTCTCATTAGTCTACGAAGAGCTCACCAAAACCTCTAAAAATAAGAATATAGGAGAGGTTTACATTCATTCATCCAGGCTCCAGCGCAGCTTGTTTAGGTCTTTTATGAGCGCGGTTGCAATCATCCTGGGGAAACTATTCTTCTACGTTACTGGATACAGCCATGTACCCGTGCGGCTGCGGGCTCGCACAAATGCCTCGAATATATATCACTCTCAAATTGAAAGAATTTCGAATTTCTCGTACGTAGTTTACCAACAAGGATTTTGGCGTCGACTTGTTCCCCCCCACGTCTTCGGCGAATCTAGCTTCTGCTACTAGGATTGCCCAGGGTTCTAGAATGCTCAGAACTGCGCTACCTAACCAGGGGGTGGCTTCTATCGAGCTTCTTGTCTTTAACCATACGAAGATAAATCCTTTTCTACGTTCACTATTCGCCATGTGAATTAGATAGAACGTTTGTCCTAGCGGAGAATAGCAATGCAGCAGCGAAAACAGGACACACAACCAAGACACCTTTCCAGAGAGCATTACCGATCATGGCCCATCCCCTGTCACTTGACCTAAATGTCGTCACTGACTCGCAAGATCCGCAGTCGCTTTCTGCTTGCTCCCGCTCGCTCCTACTCGGTACTTAATCATCATCCGACTCAACTTGTATGGGAAAGATATTCTGTTGACGCTATTAGGGACGAGCTGTTATTTTACCATCCAAAAGAAATAGCGTTCCTTCATAAATCGCCAGGCCCAGCTTTGGTGGATCAACATGGACTCTACGAACGTCGCACTTGATAACTTGATGCTTCTAGCTCTCTTCGCACACCGCCACCTCTGATTAAATAACCTACCGAATTTTGGGGAGCGGTGGACGGTACTACTGCGGTCACTGGTCCACTGGACAGCTACGCCATATTTTTGTGAGAAAAACTGAAAAGTGTCAAATTCGACGCGCTAGGTTTGGGGCCATACGGGAGACTCCCCGTTAGAAGCGCTGTGAGATCAGAGCCGCTTAGGTACTAACTTACTGGGTTAAGTACCTACCTTAGGGGGTAGGTTATTGTACAATACGTTTAGTTGGTCCCATCCCTAGACCAGCTGCCTTTTTTCTTTCTTTTTTTTTTTTTTTTTGTCTTTGCGCAGTTATGTCGTTTCTATTCTCATTGCGCCATCGAAACCTCTCATTTCCCTTTGTAGATTTTTCCTCATCTCCGGCTTTAAGATCTGCTCTCCTGCGGGGGATGTTGTAGGTCGTGTGACCTGCTTACCTAGGGCGTTTTTCTTATACTCAGATATCAACTATTGGCTAGAATACAACGCGCAAGCATCAGTACAGCAATGCCCCGTGACCTCCTCACAGATAGGCAGGCCAGCAACAACGGGGTTCATATGCCTTAGCGTCATAAGAGACCTGACGCAATTTGATGTCTGGGGTCGAATTAAGAATCCCTCATAGAGGGGTCGCATCCGGCTGAAGGTTAATAAGTCAACCATTCCCCGCCCTTTCCTGCGAAAAGTGCTTCACCGATCTACAAGCGCCAACACGCCCCAGGACTCGCTTGACAAGAGAGGGCTCGAAAGATAATAATTACCGTACCAATACAAGAAACAACTCCACCTTTTTCAGTAAAAGCCATGTGCGCTACGCACACGGAATATCCACACCGACTGCTCTCATTTTTGCTTTCTTCGAGAAAGCCAAGCCGCTGTGGATACCCAAACACTTGTTCGCAGACCCAAGATCCCGACAAGTAGTCTTTCGGGTTCGAAGCCTGCTTGAAGCACCAAGAAACACCAGACCCTGTATGGATTTTTTCCCCGACACCAGCCACATGGCGGCGTATATTACGAGCAGTACTGAAAGGTTTCTCGGCGCCTATCTTTCGGGCATATTTGACTCGTAGATTTCGAGTTCACGTGGGTATTTTTTTTTGGCGATTTTTCCCCCGAATCTCAAATTTCCAGCGCCAGGGCTTCCTGTTTAGGAAATCGCCGTTCTCGATGTCCCGATTGGTTCAACCGAGTCGGAGGCCGGCCACGAGGCTCTCGGTGATAACATAATATTATTCGTTTATGAGCTTCGTTTAACGTCCATTCATTTTCCATGCTCTTCCTTTTTTTTTCTTCCTTTTAGTGTGAAAACGTTATGTCAGGCGTAATCTTCCAAGTTAAAAAAGCTGGCTTTCAAAGGACACGAATTATTCAGCATTTTCTATGGCGGACATAAGCTGAGCTGCATCTGTAGTGGCCAACCCCTGAGTTTCTTTCGCGCTATTAATTGCCGTCCATGTATGTTCATGTATCGAAGCTTTCCGGTCGACCTGCAGGTACCTATGCGTGTTCCGCTCGGCCAGGCCAATCCCTTCTGAATTCACGTACATTCAGTTCACCGGTGAGCGGGACGTCGGTCAGAATGTCTCTTTCGTGACTGATCACACCAAATCCTTTCGGAAGCGCCGCAGCGGCCCGGGTTAGTTATAGCATGTCTTATCATCCTTCCTTAAGGAGTGCAACTGTAACCTTGGTATTAGTTGTACCTCGGTATTACGTTCCCCAACTCAAGAAGACCCTACGGCGTGGATAGTCAGGTTAAAGTGGCTGGTATTCCGGCGTTTTGACCTATAGCCCGGACGAGGCTGATTTCCGTTACGGTTACATTCGGTCGTTACACACAAAGACAGTCATCTGCTGCGGGAGGGTTACAATGCGAAATATGTCGTTAGCATTCTTATCATTGACCGCAAACTAGTACCAACATGGGATAGCTATGCCCTCTTATGCCTCCCCAGCCAGTGTTTTATGAAGTAAGCAATAGCGAGCCAAAGACTTATCACGAGCATTGTTTCATGCCTTTCCTTGGTTGACATGTAATTACATAACTTAGTTCTAATAATATCCTAATAATATCCTAATAATATCCCGCTAGTTACCTATCTTTACCATTCCAATAGAGGTTACTTGTACTAGTGCAACAACTCTTTTACTGATTTTTTCTTGTCACGATCACGTAAAATAGGGGGGGGGGGGGCGTTAGAAGGAAAATATCTCTCGCAGTAACTGCCTCTGGAGAGGCTTAGCAGCTGGGTATGTAATATATTCCCCGCTTAGTCAGCCGTTGGGTATCACGACGTCGTCATCTCTACGAGTCATTTCACGAAGGCGGAATCGGTATGATAGATCCCGCCATTCTTACTTGCCCCTAAAGTTTCCCCTAAATACCGCGTGGCATCTTGCTCGTCTTTTATTCATTGACAGCACCGCATACCCCCGAGAAGCAATGGCAAACAAGATGATTCTTTTAACTACCTTGGTACCATGTTTAGAATATATTCCGCAACTTTGAATGGAGGGGCAAATAAAGAGTTATTAGGTCTGATTTGCTTGTAATTCAGGTAGTTAATATATTATCACCGGGGACTACGTGGTGCTACCTATAGTAACACAAAGTTAAGAATGACTTATTTAAATAAGGATCATATTCAATCTTTTACAATATAGAGAACACAATAACAAGTCTATCTAGTATTTCAGGTACTTTAAGCACCTACTTAGACTGAGAGTAAAGTAACTACTTTGAAAGCGATTCTCCAGTTTTAGATTAGGTACCTGAGGCTTCTACGTACACGACACTGTCTTGGTAGTCTTTTTGTCGTTTCAAGTGGCATGTAACCCTAAAAATAAGTCACTTGGCTCTTTAATGCGAATAAGTTAGACCATTATGTTACAAATACGTCGTCTGAGTCTGGGTTGGGAAGAAGGTATACCACATTTCATTGGCCGTGCGACAGCTGACAATACGAATAGGATCTTATACTCTTTACTAATGCGAAGTTCCATTTTGATCTATCGGACCCAGACCCAAACTTTGCAAAATAGTTCCAGAGTATATGACGTGGCAAACCTAAGGTTGGATGAACAAGTGTTCATCTGACCCCTATATCGAATATGAATGGGGCTACATTACAATGTGGCATTTAGCTTTACCATAAGATACCAATCTACAAAGTCTGGGCTTCGACATGCCCCGTTCTTTGTCAACAGGTACGGAATGACTCGCCTCCGCCGCTGCTTTTGTTACCATGAAGGAACAGATAAATAAACTTAAGTATTTTAACGGGTCACTATCTGATATCGCTAGTTAGCACTATAATAGGCTGTATAAACGCCTCTACTTTATTTAGAAATAACCCCTACAGAGAACTTCCGGTAAATGCCTCGTTTTAGGGATAAAGACTTTGTTTGATGGGGAGATAGGACGTGCATAACCTTTAACTACTCGGTCTTTATAACTGTCCGTCTATCCTTTTCCATAGTCACAGTGGAAAGTTTATCTTAATTAACACAAAAGTCCGCCATTTGTTCCGTACCCCGCTGAGTTTGCGGTGCCGCGCGGCACATTATCGAGGATACCGAGCGAATGGTACGCGTATAGTAGTGTAACACGGCCTTTTGCTGGGCACCAATACTAGGACATAATGTCCCGTCAGTTCTACCCAGGGCGGAGGAAGCCTTAATTAAAACGAGGCAGCTAGATTACATATGATCATTCGATGTCAGATGAGCATCATGGACAAACATGTAGCTGTAACGTAATTTGGACCTCTGGCAGCGGTGGCACAGACGATACAAGGAGGTCCAAGGCTCAAACAGGTACCCGTGGTTGGTCCAAGCAGGAAAGAACCGCATAAACAAGGAAATCTGTAACTAATAACGTACATCCGTATAGCCGTCATAACATACAGCATATAGCAATATGATTGGCGAGAGCTCGGTGAGGTTTCTCAATGATAAAAGGCCCGGGCATATTCCACGGAAAACTCGGACACTGAGGCATAGCTAAACCCCGTGAGCCAACATACAAAAGCAAAATATTGTGTTTTCTGAGCTGATACAAAGCATATCATATCACCAGGGTTATCAAGGCCTAGTTAAGGAAATTTACTACGGGCCATCCCCTTATTTAAGCCACCGGCCCGCATAGTGCGACTCCATGTTTACGTGAGTCGGTAAGATTTTATATGTCCAAATACGACAGGTACTGATAATGTAGATACACGTTCAAAGGTCGGTGTAAATTTTTTAAAATTCCTTTTTTTTTTAAAAAAAAAAAAAAAATGTAGTTGTACAACAGTGATGCTGAATACGGCGAATGATTACAGAGAGGTCATACACTCCTCCCAGCTGAGTACGAGACGCGATTCATGTTACGAGCACGTAAATATTCTCAAGTTCGACAACGAATTGTAAAGCCAAGCACTTCACGAAACAGAAACATTTTCAAGGAAACACGAATATCGTACTCGTATGATTAGTAAAACTATGTCATTGCGTAAGTAAACAATGACTAAAAATACTCAACAATACCTTGTATATCCACCAGAGATCTAGGGGTGTCTTGTTAGGTGAGCCAGGCTCTCGGGTCAACTCGCCTCGACCCCTTTGACATGTCTTTCCGGTCATAGGGCTCACCGAGGTGGACTTAGAACATTATTTACAGCGGCCCGAGCTTTTAGTGTAGGTAGTTCAGAACATGTGTAAACGTGGGTGGCTCGGATATCGACCCGCTACCAAATATTTGTCCGCCTTGTTTTTCGTTCCATCGTCTGTGCGGATGGACCGGGCAGGCAATAACACACGAAGGGCAGGGTTATATCACAAACTATCCCGGATGCTTCTTAGGGCCAAACAAGGCGTTGGGCTCACATTGTCCATAGACGCCGGCTGCTACTTCGTGTCTACCCAACGTAGCCGTTGCGTAAAGTTAGGTTAGGTTTCATTGACGATCGAAATTGTAAAGTGCACAACCCCTTCCGGAGGAATCAAGCAAGCTGAAAAGTGGGTTGGCGGGAGCCCTAATATTGCCCGTTCAGGGGAATGATGTGGCAGTGTTCAAGGTTTTCGGTGCTGCTGAACGAAAAATTCACGATCGGAGTCGTTCCTTCACGCTCTTGGCTCTTATAGGTTGGGCAAATCATATTGCATATTGTGCTACCATAGGACCTACATATCAGCAGGGTTGAAAAGAAGTGGTATATCTATTCATGGAATACGACGCATCACCGACAAGGCAACGACAAGGCGACCACAAGGCGTCCCCGGCTCGGGAGCAACGACATGCCCGCTTGCTTACGATACCTTATTCCGGCTTATACCTAATAACACCGAGTTGATCACCCGACGAAACCCCCAAACCTAAGTCCCCGAACCCCAAAGCGCGATTCGAGACAACACAACGCCCTGCATTCTCTAGTATGCACCTTCGCGTTCCTCCCACGACGGCTGAGGGGCCAGCCAGGGCTTCCTGTACCCAGACCACAGCGGCATCTCCGGCTCGAGGGCAAAGCTACCCAGCCTAGCCCCAGCGTCGTCCAGCGACCACAGCGTGAGCGCCACGGTGTTCACCCCGTTGTGGTTGAGCACGCCCTCGGGCACCGGGAACGCGGTCTGCGGCCCCAGATTCGCCACGTACTTGCCGAACTGCCAGCCGTTGACGAAGAGCTGGCATCGGTAGCGGCCCCCCGCTGCCGCTGCGGAAGAAGAGGAAGAAATGTTGGGGAACACGAAGCTTAGAGGCACGTCGTAGCCCGCCGGTACGTCGAGCGAGAACGTCGTCGTGAAGAATCCGACTCCTGCGGAAGGTATCCCCTCGGTGACGGGATTCAGGGTCTCCCAGCCCTGGCTCGGAGGCCCGGGTTGGTGATACCCTTGTCGTTCGGCGAACATGCCGCCTTCGTTGCGAGGGCCCCGCGCTAGGTCGTGGTACGCTTCGCCGCCGAGATTGCCCGTTATCTTCCACGCCACGTCCGACTTCTCGTGGCCGTCCAGGTCGAAGTTTATGATTCCCATCGGCGCCTTGATGGCGTCTGTCCCGGGCGCTTCTTCGTCCTGGCCCATGTGGTCGATCAGGACCGTGAGGACGTACGACTTGTCGGCCTCGAGGGAGTAAGGCGTAAGTGAGATGGTGTCGTTGTGTGTGGACCCGCCGTCTGCTCCGTCCCAGGACGTAATGAACTTGTCGTCGAGCCAGAGCGAGTACCCGAAGTCGCTACCGCCCGTTAGGTTGAGGAATAAAATGGACTCGTCCCCGTTTGCCGTGAAATGGCCACGGTATATGAGCGACCCGCTGTGGAAGCCATAGTCGCTCGCGTAAAGGGATGTTGGGGTAAGTAGAGCTTGTGGATTATTGGTTGACGGATTGTCGCATTTGACCCATTTCGAATCGTTGTAGGAAGCCTGGATCTCGGGAAGGGAGTCGATGTATCTCCACTCCAGCGAAGCGAAATCAGGGAGAGTAATATTTGGCGATTGGAAATCCAGTCGCGCGGTAAGTTTCCCTTCGTCGTTGCGCGTTCCGGGAAGGTCCTTGTTGTTGAACGACAGGGATTTCGCTTTGCCGGTGGGTTCGTAGATAAGTTCAACGTCGGTGGTGCTATTAATATCGCCGGTAAGTCGCAGGACTTCCCCGTCGAGAACGGCCGTACGGATTAGATAAGGACCCTTGACTATGACGGTGGATTTAGACGGAGAAGAATAATTTGCGATGGGAGCTTCGGCTGGTAGTTCCGTGACCCAATAGTTGTAAGCATCGTTGCGCCATAATAGGAGAACCTCCAGCTCATCTCCAAGTCTCAGTATCTTTCTATCCGTAGAAACCTCCCATTGCACCACTAGCGTGTTCGAATCCGACAACTGGGTCTTCACGCTCGTATCGTTGGGACTTGTCTGGGCAATTCTCGTAGTCAAATTAGTTAGACCAATAGCGAATTCATGGGTCTCCCCAACTCCGCCGTAAAGGATCAATGTCCTCTTGCCCAGCCCGTCTTGGGCCCATGTGAATACCTCGGCGGTGCAGTAAATCAGGTTTATTCCACCGACGTCGTAGTCGGTCAAATGGATCTTTGAATCCCTTCTAGTCAAGACCAGGTCCCCGCCAAGCTGGGGTATCGAAATGTTCCCAGCGCTGGTTGGCACGATGAATTTATAAGTTGTCGTATTTGTAGACGTCCAATCAGCATGGCGGATGATATAGAATTTCGTTGCGGAGTCAGTTCCGAATAATGGCGTCGTGGCAATTTCCTCAGTCGAGACGTACGATCCGTTCGACGCATTCCCTGCTACCGCAGTCAAGTATGCCGGGGACACTTTGAAGAAATTGGCCTCTAGCTTCTCCTCTGAATATTTCTCCCGCCATATGTGGCGATTCTCCTTAATAGCCGCGCCATAGTCATACGAGGTATCGCCGCCTCTATATCCTAAATTACCCCAGTTCGTTCCTCCATACGTCTACAAGAGATTTAGCTTGATAAGTCCACGATGCAGGGTAGTCGAATAGCTGCTAACCATATACACATTAAAGATCTTAATAGCAAAGCTGTAGTTGTTCTTCCATAGGACACGGACAGCTTCTTGGTTTATAAGCGCATTACATGCGTCTGCAATTACGCTCCCAAAACCAGTTGCAGCTCCGCCTTGAAACTCGGCTATGAAGAACGGAGTATTAGGGCTATATTTTTCGTGCATAATCTGCCAGTTCTCCGGCCATCGAATCTTTGGCCAAACATCAGGGTGCGCGCCTATTATACTATTAGAAGTCATATACAATATTTACCTAGATATTCATAACACTTACAGTCGTATCTTAGAGGATATGCATCAATGCCATACACTTCAATGGTCAGCTGTGAATCTCAAATCGTGCTTTATGTTTGATACACACAGTCTGTTTCGCCTACTCCGCTGCCAGGCGCCCAATTTCCTTGATAAAGATGATCGTTGACCATCTGCGGGACCACATTTCCAGCTTTCTTGAATTGTTGCTTAGCATGTTCCATATAGTCACTGTTTGTTTGAGCCGGAAAATCAACGTCATTAACGCCTGGCCATGTGTCGTATTCGTTCTCGGGTTGCAACATTATAACCGGGCCTCCGTTTGTAATCTGAGCATCAGCAATCAACTTTCCTGCAGTAGCGGCGTAGAGTTCTGTTGAATTAACAAATTCCAAGTCGCTCCCGCGAAGGGGCGCTTTGATCCGCGCGGTCCAACCTGGGAAGCCTCCCAAAGCTACTTCCGCGTTGATATATGGCCCCGGTCTAGCTATTAGGTAGATACCGGATTCTGCTGCAGCTCTGAAGAATTCATCAAGGGCAAAGATCCCGTCGAAGCGTATCTGTCCTGGTGTGCCCTCCACAAGCCCCCAGTAGGTGTAGAACGACACAGCGTTGAAACCTAGGGCTTTGATCTTTTGAAATACGTCCAACCACAAACCTGGGCTCGGCAGGCGCCAGGGGTGAAACTCTCCTGAGAATATGAACATCCGCTCTCCCCTAATGATCATAGAGTATTTGTCCCACGTAACCTATTCAAGTTTTAGTAATAGTGATAGAGGTGATTCGATGTTGTCTTTACCAGTCCTTCCAAGGGGTCTCTTAACCTAACCCCAGCGCCTACATCGCGTAATGGTATATTCAGCCCCTGTCCTTGTCCCGCCAGGCAACACAGGATTGCAAGGAAACCCCAAAGCATCGTCATGTTCAACATTCCGTCACGTTTACCAAAACGCGTCAAAGTTGATGGATAGAGACACCTTTGAGCTTATCACGACGTCTCAGCCACCAGCTCTGGAGCGCAAAGGTTACATCCATCTCAAACTCGGTAAAACAGCAGACTTAAGATAAGCTTCATACGAGGTGAAGAATATCCCGAGGTGTGGGGAAGGCAAGGAACCCTGATATTGAGATGACCCCTGAAAATTCCACTTCCCCAACTTCCCCTTGGATCCATCTGGGGATTGTGGGTCTTGAAGAACATGGAGGTTTTGCTAATTGGTGCGAAATCTTGTAGGCGATCGTCTTTATTATTTTAGGCAAATGACATTGATTCCTAAGTCCCAATTTTACTTGTTCTTTGGTATTGATGATGTTTATATTGGCTCGGTACATGCCGAGACCTTGTGTAATAAGTAATTTTCTCTTAGCTACGAGGATTGAAATATAATAGATTAAAATTATAAAATATCGAAGTCCAACCATACGTTCACGATGCCCAAAATACATTCTCCGGTGGGAAGTAGTAATATGCTAACCATAAAAGAGAAAATTGATTTTAATTTATAATGGGAATACCCGGAAAATATCGAGATTATATCTGATGGATCACCAATGTCTGTGGCATATCAAGTGATATGTGAACACATCAGGTGGAAAGGATGGGGGAAATAGGGCTGAGTGAATAATAAATACAATATTATATTTAGGATATAATTTGATTAAATGAGGTTCAATTAGCGTTTGAGGCCCGTCACAATGTTTATGTTAAGTACCTGTCATTTCTCTTCATGTCAGTTCTTAGTTAAAACAGACTCTCAGGTAGGTACTTATCGCCACACAAAACGGATTAATTTTCAGAAATTATCTACCTAGGTAATTATAACAAGGACTTATTGCAGTCACATTACGAACAGTTTTATAATATGCGATATTCACTCGATAATATCAAGTGGAGTTCTTAAGCCTATGAACACAAGTTTCGATCTTGAATGATAAGGAAGTACAATTCTGAACGGATTTAGGTGTCTCAAGCAAGGTAATTTCTCTAAGATTTGTATTATTTCTAACTAACCATCACGGACTAATAAAGCGACAAGTCATGCAATGTAATATATTATATACGTTGCCGTTGTCACATGACATTAATAACCGCGAGGCTCGTGGTGGCAAATATCGTGACGCTTAGCTAAGAAAAGGATATGGCAGCACCATCTACAATGGCACCTTTATTGAACCATTGCACTGTTGGTAATAGCTCGCTCGCTACCCATCTAGCAGTGGTAGTGTGCATTGACCCATCTCCAAAGGGTTCATGTGTTTTATCCTTCCTCATCTTCTTGTCCAGCTTTAAGTCCTCGAGGGAGGTCTCCAAATCGCTTATATCGGGACTCCTATCTTCCAAGTCTGTTGGAAGGGTACCTCGAGGAAAGCTGGTTCGGCCATCTGCCAGTGCTTGAAATACGACTAGTTGATCTTGGAGGTACTCGTCAACAACTCCGCGAATCTCAATCTCGTTAAACAGGTCATGGCAGACTTTCCGTGACATTTCAGCGCTTAGAGTTTCGGGCGTCTTATTCTTCCGAGCCTTGTCATATAGATAATCACGCCCCCAGCGTAGACCAGTGTGCGATTGGGCTACTAGTAAGGTGTACATTCGAGAATCATGCCCGCTGTCTTCCATAAGTAAGAAATTAATGTCCACGTCAGGGAATAATTTGCCTAGGTCACTCGCAATGGCTCTCCCGAGTGGTTCTCGAAGAGCATATGGCACAAGTATGCTCACGTCAATCTGCCTAAGCTTGAAATCTTCTTCGGTGATTGGCCTGTCCCACGACTCTTGAGCTTTCAAGGTTCTTCCCGGCGGAAGAGGCTGGAACTTTAGCCAAATACATCCCCTTTCAAGAGGGCCGACCGCCCAGGCTCTCTTTTTCAGCTGCCTCTCCACAGTGATACCGAAATGATCCGCCAAGCTAGGCAATAGAATTTGATCGAAGTATTCATAGGATAGTGAGAAAGACACATTTGTCCCACCGTAAATCTCGAGCTCTATAGGCTCTCCGGTGTCACTTCCTGCAAACAAGAGGAGGGGAAGGATAGCTTGAAAGACCAGTAGGGTACTTGATGCGTTGCTCCCTGCGACGATCTCAAATTTACGCTCTTGGAGGGTGGTGGGAGGCTGCAACGGGTAGAACTCTAGAGTTGAGCTCCCGACCTCCAGTCCTTTGACTTCTGCTCCCGTAGCATCCGCTAGCCATCGGATAGCGGATACGTGCTGTGCTTTTAGCCCTATACCGAATTCATTAGACAAGATGTATATGCGAGGCGGAACTTAAGACTATGCGCTGACCACCGCCTCGTTGTCCTGGTCGATTGCCTCTCACATGGTCGATGCGGATAGGTTGTGATAGTACCGCAGAAAGACCACAGGCGATCCTGACAATCTGACCCCCTCCTTCACCCGTTCTTCCATCCAATCGTAGAAGTTTCTTCGGCATAATGTTGTGTGTTTATCCTTGCGCGATATAATCAGTAGGATGTCGATGTCGATGGCGAGACCCGGGAGTGGGATTTCGTTGGGTAGGTCACACTTTGCTTCTAAGACATTTTTGCGCATCTAGAGCTTAAACTGTACGAGGGGGTGAGTCATTCGGAAGGATTCGATTACTACTATTATTGGGCTGTGATGGTAAGATCTTCACATCGATATAGCTACCTAGGTGTATTACAAATATCCTATGAGTGTTTTTTTTTTTTTTTTTTTTTTTTTTTGTTTGGGGCGCTTAACTTGCATCATTTCTTGCTCTACTTTGAGAAAACATTGGTCGAATCCCAAAGAGGGGAAGCCACCTTCCAACTGAATATCTTGTGTACCAAAGTAGGTAGGTATCGAAGGTAAGGCAGGCATCGAAGCGTCCTTAACTTTAGAAGAATTAGGTATAACTAGACGAGAAATAATAGCGGATGAACCCAAGTAAATACAGTGGCACTCGGAGCCAAGCTGGTTCCAGGGAATCTTTAACCTAGGTTAGAATATTAGATTGTGGGTCGAGTTCTCCTGAAATGGCTTCATTTTCCCCACTGCCAGGTTCTTGGTAACAGCAGAGTTATTAGGGGACCTAGCTTTGTTCACATGTTAAAATTCAAGTTTGGGGATTCCTTGTCCCCCCACACAAAAGTTGAAGCTATCAAATAAACATTAGTTATACCTATTACAGACTCAAGCCAAACATCGTAATTCATATAAGCGATCTAGTATTATTACTTGAGAGGTATTTAAGGAATCTTTGTTTCCCTTTGCCATAACCCGATGAAAACCACACCGATTCGACTACGCTATCCGAAGACAGTTCCCCAAGCAAGAAAGGATACGGCCGATAAAGATTCTGTGATACGATGTTATAGAAATGACGTATAATGGCATGATGTCATTCTAGGCATGCCGTTATACCAGGATTAATACTTGATAGTTAATACACACAGGTCAAGACTATTGGCGTGCGTGTACTACTATCTACAACATGTTATCCATCACCAAGAGTTGGACGTCAGGTAGTTCAGGGGCTTATCACTCACTAGTCTCCTGAACGTGCGCCATTAATCAAACTTTCGCCTCGCCAGCGTTCGGAAAGACGGATTGCCTGAGCCCATCGAGCTGAGTACTAAAATCACCTGTAACATGGACTTTAGTGAAAAAGCTAGCAGCGCCAATGTTTATGCCGTCTGGGCCCCTCTAGATCTGCAAGTTATTGGGGGGGTCTTCGCCGTGATTCGACAAAATGTGCGCGTTTAAGCACCATGTCGAACTTTGGATCTCGGGAAGGAGTTCACCGGTATACTATGTAGTTACTCCCAAGGATATAGCTGACGATCCCTGCGCCTGCCCAGAGCTGCCTTCTTTTTCTTCTTCCAATCTATTAACCACTTTGAAATGATCTACCATTTGAAAGTAACGTAAACCAGGTTTCTTGGAAGGGCCAATCGCGTAATAGGGAGGAAATTACTGGTAGTTGAGGAAAAGAAAGGGAACAGGATTCCGAGATGAGGGTTACCCGCGCTAACACGGGTTCGTCGTAAATAATTACTTCGCTCATTGCGCTTTAGTGCTTAATATCCTATTAACCTAATTGCTTACTCCATCATTGGGTATAGCGACCAAAGTCCTGGACGATTATTGTATTAACCCATACCGTCAAATCTCCGGTCCTAGAGTAGACCATGTTGGAGAACAAAACAGGCTCAACCTTTGAATACTCCATTGGTCTCGATTTCTGCGAAGACCGCCATTGTATGCTGATAAACCCTTTCCGCAGTGCCATTCTCGCGAACCTTCTCATATTCCTTTCCCTTGGGAATCGCTTCGCTGTCCTTGCCTACTCGATATGCCCCGCTGCCGACTACTCCGTTCATACCTTCGGCCGGCACAATACCATCCACACTTCCCAACGGTGTTTCTGTGCTCACTTGTGCATCTTCAGGTCTTCGTGCTGGGAACCTCGCTGGCGAAGCCATGAACAAGATGCGCTGCCCACATTCTTCGAACGGCACCCACAACGGCCTAGACAAAGGGTGGATGATATAGGTTATCAAGAACTTGAGCCACCAGGGGAAGTTGCTCTTCGACGCAAGATCGGTGGGTACGTAGCCCGGATATTCGTGACAGAGAGCTATCCGACCTGGATTACGGCGCGCAACTTCTTCATAGAAGACATTGGTCAAGCTGGACAGTTGTGTGAAGGCAGTCTGGAGCTTCTGGTTCTTCGGGTTCCGCAGCGCTAGGTCATCTAGTATAATACCTTCCTTGATGCTCGGGTTGAGTACCGAAACCACGTGTCCGGCTCCGGGAGATGCAGTTAGTAGTGGAAGTAGTCGTTCAACGAAGCGCATCCGCGAATAGTATATCAAGCTATGGACCTTGTCGAGGCCTTCCGCGGTATCTACCTTCTATGTTAGCTAAGTCAACTTCCCATGTTTACTTAATTCTTTTCTATTTTTAAGGGTTCGTGGGGCTCAAGGAGTGCCACAACCCCTGCACTACAGCTTGTCCCGCATTTTGCGTACCTTCAGCCGTGAGAGATAGGATTCCCTGGGACGTCACGAGAAAGTCGATCTTCGCAACCGCGCCCCTCGCGCTGGCGGCCTGCTGCTCGGTTGCGATAACATCAGCGCAGACGCGATCGACCTCTTCCAACAGCGACAAGTCGCCTTTATGGAATTGGAACACCCCATGCGGGCAGACCTCCGAGCACTCGGCAACGATCTTACGCCCAGCCTCTTCGTTCCGCCCGACAATATGCACGTGGAGCACATCCTCCTCCCGATCCCCGCGATCCGCAAACGTCGCGGCTAGTGCCCGCACCGCGCTCTCTCCAATTCCCGACGTACCGCCAGCCACCACGGCTACGTACGGCTTTGTCGCCGAATTAGCAAGCGCCGCGTTCGCGGATCGGACTACGTCGAGCTTCACCATCGTTGTCTAGGTACCTAGGTATATAATCGAGTAATATCGTCGGTTTTGAGACCGCTGTGAAAAGATGAAGATGGACATAACCTCGTGACAAGATTCAGTTGAAAAAGTCATTTAGATCCATGCCACCCCGGTAGACTCGGGGCGGCGGGGTCTTAATTTTGCTAAACTCCGGAATTGTTGCCATTTGTTCCCTTTCCGACTCGTTGATGTTGGAGATGGTACCAATTCCTTAACCCCGTTCTCCAAGGAATGGAGATAGTGGCGCGTTAAAGTGTAGCGCATACGCGTAGGCTTCTTGCAACCTGGATCGATGGTAGTGGGTTATAATAGATTAACAGGACTAATTAATAGTTACTAGTTATTAGTTACTAGTTATATAGTATCGTGTTTATAGAATTATTATGCTTGGAATAGCATCATTGAAAATTCGGTAGGTGCTTTAGATGATTAAGGGCACCATACAAAGTTAACTAGAATAAAACTTGGAGATATGTTCAACGACGCTCGATACCCATTGCGTGATTGTTGAAGTCGTTCTAATTTGATATGATAACAGGCTAAATTTGGGATATCACGTTTTCAGTGTCGTACAAATTTGCTTACCCAGGTGATCATCCGCAGGGATATCAAAGTCGAGTCTTATTTGCCATCTTAATAGTGTTTATAGACGACATGCCTATCAACATACGAAGAGTTTTTATTACATTAGGTTCCTATTCAACTAAACTCTCGATTCTTCTACATACAAACCAATGGCCCAAAACTTGAGTTAGTCTCCTAGTATTAGAATCCATTTTGCTCTTTCAGAAATTAGAGCGCGTTTCTTGAAGCTATTCAGGACTCTGAATGACTACAAAAAGCTTTAGCTGGGTAGCTAATAGTAGATACGCTGGTGGCAGATTATAGAAGAGGTTGGGGTGAATAACATAGCTATGGAGTATTTCGAATGCTCTTCAGCCTTGGAATATGGCCTTGTGATGGAACAAGTGCTCAAACCTAAACAGTAATGGGCATTGTTGTCTCTTCGTACTAGTCTTCCCATAAAATAGGAGAACATGAATCCTACAAAGATGTATACAGAACACGTCGAGAAATATGTTACAATGCTAGACCAATTCAGTTTGTTGTTACATACCTAATATCTTCGATTTACACGTTGTGCTAAGGCATCTAGACCTAAATATTGGGCGTGGTATAGTTACAGTTTTGTCAGCAATATATTCCCTATTAGACCCATCTCGCATAATATTGACCTCACTTGGGCTTCGCAGCTCTACAAGGCCCGCAGCCTTGCTCGGTCTACCGACCTCTTACTGTTCGCCTTGCAGGTCATATTCAGCCCCGGCCATGCGGTCAATGTTCAGCAGGCCAGGCGGCCACGTTTATTTTGTACGCCCGGGTAGAAGAATGATATTCATATTCGTATCCATTTCTGGATTCAGGCGGAAGCTGCCCTCTTCGTCGACACAATAACACGAGTCCTATTAGTGCACCCGCGTCTCATCACGAGAAGCTTTGGCCCGATAATTGGTGATGTTGTCTCACCTTCCAGTCCTCGAAAGGCTATCTGCAATGATGTTGTGACTAGACATCGTGTAACAAATACACAACACGGCCCAATAAATAATTTGTAGAACAGTTGTTCTTCGCAATTGGTTGCCCGAGGTATTACTGCATTTCATTCTCGGTATGAAGTGACCCTAGGCTTTTTTTTTACGTCGGTTGCCCAACCACCTCCTTGCCACTCTAGCCTAACTTGAGGAAATGTCTTGTGATAGCTGCGAATAGGGATGGTGATAAGTCTATTCTCATCTTCTTATGTTTAACTTGTTGGCTGCGAAGTACCCTTATGTTGGTAATGTGATAGGAGCTCTTCAGGGATATATTTCTTTGGGACGAATAGGATCGTTGCCATGGTCGTATTTACTGTACCTGTTTAAGAGCCAATGTTTTCAGTCTATGTAATGCACCCAGGCAACATATGTATGAAAGTGAAAAATTACTTTATAAAAAAGGAGTACGTAAGAGGCAGCTAGGTAGTATTTGGATGTTTGCCTTATCCAGAATTTCCTCGAGGACCCGGTTACAGACGTGTGATAAGAATGGTAAAGATGGATCGTAGCGTTGTTATCAGGTTTTAGCTTCAGAGCATCGCCGTACCAGGCTGTTTTTAGCACTACAACCCGACGCAATGGCAGGGACCACTTTATCCCAGTCCCATATCTAATATATTAATAATATTTCAACCCACCATATTCTTGTTCTAGGTTCATGCGAAGATCTACCTCCCGGAAAATATTCCTGTTTGTCCTCCCTGTTCATAGAGCTTCCTTCGACCCTCAACTTCCCTGCGGTGTCTATCCCTTGGGTTCTATCCCTTAGGTACTACAACTCACTTCTTTGCGAGTCCCACGGCGTCTTAAAAATCGTTATTTAGCTACCGTAGGCATCATTGTGACGGGTAAAGCGACCCATCAGGTCCAAGAATCTCTTCCCTTCGGCCGTCGTGGGTGGAGTTACACGGAGGTTGCCGTATCATGAGTGAACTTTGGTGCTCATAGTTCAGTAAGGCAACCACACCAGCCAAACTAAAAAAGAATTCACATATAAGCGACCACTCAGCTTGCTATCTACGTCCACCGGTGTCTTACATACGTACTCACCCCGTTCTTCGGAATATTTAATCATTCCCACAACTCCCGAAGTGTTCGACCCCTCAAACCTGCTCCGCCTCAAGCTTTCGCGTCATCGATTTCGTAAGTTATCGTAGTAGCTGTCGAATGGGATACGATGGAAGATATCGTGAAGATGTTCCATGCTTATATATTATCGTCTTTGCGTATGGTCAAACCCAAAATCCTGAAACAGAATTAGTATTTGCCTATGCAATTGGCACCCTGGGATGGCTCACCGCCATACGCGAGAATTGCCGGTTGATCAAAAGCCATCAAAAGCGGAGAATCTTAGACCAGCGTTACCTAATTCGGGGTCGCTTCGACCTTCCTCTCTGCATACCTTTTACATATGCATTTGAACCCAAGTTGCTGAACGAGATCTCGAGTCTCTTGCAACGCCCGGTTGGATTGTACGAGACACGCTTGATGTAGGACTTTCACACAAGACGATGTCGGTGAAAATGCCTTGGGACGTAAAACTGTAAAAATTGCAGGCATGGTCCTAGAACGAAAGAATGCTATCTCAAGGGTTTGATGACAGGGGCATCCCCAAAGCAAGGCTATCAATGCTTCTCTACCCCAAACTTCTCAGCCTTATTGGTGTCTTGCCATTATCGGTAGTCTCCATTGTAACAATAGGCATGGGTTATTCCTTGGGTAATAACGTTCCTCGTAGCATCCATTCTGGGGAGTATATCAAGGATATGCAATGGGATGAGGCGGTGGCTTGTGTGAGGTAGGTAGCTTAAGAAGACTTCTTTGATCTTTCTAGCGCAGTTTCCGAGCCCACGTGTTTTTTCCGAATATTTGTTTCATGATTATCTCGAGGCAACCCGATTCGGTGTCCGGCCCGGATGTATTATCGGGACGCCTGAAGCATGTTGGTCTTTATACCTAATTGAGGCCAAGGCTGCCCGGGCATTAATCTAGGACGGCCCCCCCAAGTATATTAGCTAGAAGTCGTCGGATTGAAGTTCCCATGCATGTAACATACCCTCTATATTATCGTGATTTGACATGGTTACATCGCATCAATCTGTTACCAATTCCAACCCTAGGTAGGTAGGTATTCGGACTGATATACGTGTCAACATAAATATGTCAGTTTCAAACAGGCACATGAAATCACTGAAACATTAATTTGACGCCTTGACTGATTCACTTAGAAGCTCATATCACATTTGCCAGTTGCCTTACACACGTTATGTAACCAACCGCCCGAGACAGATTTCCCTTGCTTAATTAAAGCAATATGAAATCCTCCCTTGGCCTTTAAATCACCCCTTATTGGATGGGTAGTACCCAAAACCTTATTCGAATGGATATATGCTTTATTTCTTGCATTAGTACATAGGGCTTTAAGATGGGCTAGATTAGTGCTTTTCTTTTTAGGCATGGTAAATATGACTGATAGCATTCAGTTGCCGTGTCCGTTATGATGAGTCGTATTTCCGTCCAGATACCTACCTATACATTTTATACCGTCCAGGTACCAAAAGCAAGCTGCAAAAGCAACTTTGTGTCTGACTACCTGGGCCGCCTTAGGCTGAGAATAAAAAGAAAACGAACAACTCTTCCACCCATTTGTGTATACCTCCAATGCACGAGATCGTGTTGGTGCTATATTGGCTGAAAGGGCAAGGCACCAATCTGGGTCTCTCCGCTTAATACTGACAATGGACATAGGTAGGTATGCATAATATTGCATGGAATTCTCAAGGTTTCTTTTGGGCATCGGTACCTTCTCCTGCGCTTATGTCACTTACCGATATTATAGGCTTCTTCGGTGGGCTACCGCCCTAGGGACACGGATCGCTAGAGATGCCGTGTATAGTTAAACCACTAAGATCAACCAGATACAAGCCTCAAAGAGGGGAGCGGCTCATAAGGCATTAAGGCAACCCGAAAAGAAAGCCAGTGATAGAAAGCCAGGGATGAGAACAAAGCAATCACAGAGAAGGCGTCCTTTGATGGGTCCGATCGTTGGTCGCCTTGACGGTGTTGCAAGCAATAATATCCTGATAACAATGCCCAAACATGATTCTATGCTTGGGCCATTTGCTGGAAAGTCACAGCCTGCTTTCCTAAGGGATGAGGAGTGAGGAGTGAGGGATCAGGAATCAGGATTGTGTTGCGTCAATGCAAGGCGAGAGGGGCGCTTTATGCTGAAAGACCAGAGTTAATGGCTATGGGGAGCAACCCTATTGAGTGCCTGATAGTGATGGGTTCGTTGATTGCTCAAAAATTTACCTGAGTGTTTGTAAAGATGCCCATAGGACAGCACAAACAGTTTCGGTAACCAGTGTAGCAAACTCATTATGACATAGGAAATTATAACCACCACAACAGTTTCAAGATACGAATATGACATGTAATTTATATGAGCCCGATAGGTAATACACGAAAATAAACTATCAAACTGAAACCCTAGCTTCGAGGTCGATATTTCGGTTGCCTATCGAGGTGGCTGAATTTAGAGTTAGAGGGCCATTGAAATATGGCGTCGACAAGGCAGTATGATAGGTCCGCGATGCGACGGAAAGTTGGCAATGCATCAACCCTTCAACAAGATTTATTTCTCTTATTGTCTGGCGACCGGCTGGTCGACCAGCCGCCTCAGCCCTACAACATGATATGGGTTAATTACCTAGGTATCTGTCTAAGGTAGTTAGTCATCTGTGGCTTGGTGTTGCTTATACATCATAGGTAAACATCTCCTAGCGATGGCGTATAATACAGTGAGGCGACTACATAAACGCGTGACCGCGTGACCGCGAATGCCGCGAATGATACTAGGACGCGTGATAGTGGCACGACGCCCTATCATCTACCCTTAGCCCCTGAGCAAATCAGAACTCTACGTGTTCTATAAGTCGATACCTACAGGAGTCTAGAAGTGACTATGAAGGTGAAAATACGATTGCTACACGGCATAGGTAGCCAACTGAGGAATATGAAGGCTCGTAAATCTAGAAGGCAGTGAGCTTGTTGGAAGCCTAGGTTGAAGGGTCATTTTTGGACGCCTTTGATAACGCCCCTCTGACATCTCCAGCGTCATACCTGCCTACCATATTACGAGTTGAGCGTGACATCCAATATATTTGGTCTTGTGCGGTGTGTGATTCCGATGAAGCATACCGCTTTGCTGACATGTGTCCTGTCACTAGGTAGATAGCCATCGGCTCTCACGCTGAATATCCTGTATGAGTTGAGACACGTGAAATTGTGGCTAGGCTGTCCTCTAGACACCTATCCACCACCCGCCTTCTTGAATGACACATTGCAATTGATGACTCTTTCGTCGAATTGTTCCCGCTCGGCACTGATCATACTGTATCGGGACAAGCCTTTGCTGTGGCTATCCACCTCTCCTTCCCATGGCCACGGCTACATGAATCGAGTCGGGGATTAAGGTGGAGAGCTGGAATCATCTGGCTGAGGATGCCTGCTTGCTATGGAAATAGATAGCTGAATGCCCGTCTTTCTAGACCTGATAGGCAGGGGCTTCTTCGGTGAAGGCTGACGCTTGAATGCTTAGTGACAAGGATAGCAGCCTCCTATATACCATGGTTTCATGCCGCCTTCTAGGGTAAATGGTTGCCTCGTTGCAAGTGCTCAATCTTGGAGGTCAAAAACAAATACCTCGGGTCGTACTTACCAACCTAAAATAGGCAACAATGTTGGCGAAGTCAGGAAACATACATCCTGAGAGTCATAGAAGCCGACGGATTGGCGTATATTGCCTCACCTCGATACACGGCCATCACTCCAATTGAGGACTTATTGGACAGTATTGTAAGTTTGAGGGCCCCTATGAAGTTTTCCGTATGCATCTCAGCATCATTGTCGTCGTCACTATTATCGGCGGTGTGCCTACCTAGGTTAGTCACCGAGCTGAATGGAGTTCGTGTTGCAGGTGCCGGGTAATAAGCTTAAAGTCACGCCGTGTTCCCGTTGGAAAAAAAATTTTCATCCAAGGCATGGGATCATATTCGCCATCAACTTGTAAGAGTTTGCCCCTTATAGGTAGCATCTGGAGAATAGGGGTTAGATAGATATAGGTAGATAGAGGTTGGAGGTGAAAACTTTGGCCACTAGACCTGAGGAGAGAATTTTTCTTTTGTGACTGAGATAAAAGAAATAGAGAGGGAACTATCCTCTCACATCTTTTCTTTTCCAACCATATGCGCCACTTTTGGCACGAGGAGCTGAGTTCCAAGAGAGTATACTCAAAGCTAAGTTTATGATAGTAGGTATATCACATGTGGCTCACCTCAGCTGAAGCACCTTCTCACCGCCCCCCCGAACGGTCCAATGGGATCTACTGGCCCTTTTCGGATTTTTTTGTCGGCTTTCTAATGGAGTGCAGCGCCTATAACACATAATCTCGGACCTGGTGGGTTCAATATCCAGAACAGAAGTTTGCCATCACCTCCAATTTAATATTTCGTAGCGGACGGCGAAATATATATGCATGTTTCAGGGGGAGCGGTCATAGATGTAGTTAGTCCGGGCAGATTAACACCTGTGTAACGGTCGGCAATAACCGATTCGGAGGCTATGGTCGGCCTCCCCGAGAAGTGGGAGGCTTCCGCATTGCCGATAAGATATCCGGGGATTGCTCCAAGTGGAAATATTTGGCCGCACCACGGGTACGTCATTCGAGTAGTTTCGGTATTTGCCTGGAACATGAAAGCCGAGGAAAAGGATATAGGTGGCGGCGAAATACGTGATATGGTATGTCATAGCATATAACTTTGCCTGAGAGGTATCTATCTCTTACGAAACCTAGTGTGGGGGGTTAATAACCAAGATTTAGTATCTTGAATAACGAAATTGCCTTACATGAGAGTAAAACATGTCATTTAAACTCCGTCTAGGACACCGAAGATTGGTTTTTTTTTTAAAAAAAAAAATAGAAGTAATAAGTTTCATCGCGTGACTGAATTTCTTTCATCAAGTTTCTGATTAGTTATGCGTTTCCATAAGTCGATTGTCTGTCTTGGGAGAGTGGGTGTGTTAGGAGATCCATCAGGCGGATTTAATGCGACTCAACCCCAAACTTCGAACTCAATATTACTTTCATCTCGATCCTCTCTAAGGCATAGTAAGCCTGAAGGGTTCGTACGTTAAAAAAGACGTCGTTGAGGCATTGAGGCTCTGCGGATGTTGTTCTTATTACGGGCAAAGCTAAATGTATTACAAGAAATTGGGGGCCGATCTGCTTCTGCTTCGTAGATTTACCTATGATGATTTAAGGTAGGATGGGTTCAAAAAGGTAATGCAGGCAGCTTATAGAAATCTGCTAGGCTCCACTATAATATTATCTTAGCAGCTTACGTACGTACGTACCTAGGATCTAGGTAGATAAAGCCCTATATCCCCCCCTTAAGGTAGGACCTAAGGACTTAACATAGGACATCCTTACCATCCTTACCTAAGGTTAGGTAATGAATAAATAGAAATTCCAACGGCCCCACCCTCTCACAATCGCCCTACATAATAAGATCACTTTGATATCGAGCTACCTACTAACTTTGACACTTAATCTCTCTCGCTGGAGCCTTGAGAAATGTATAACTTTCGCCCGTGTAGTGTGGAGCATGATATTCTATCCCCTTTTTATTTTCATTCTAGTTATATCAAGAAAGATGCGTTTTCTTATTCGGTGAATATCTACCTGATTACTGATACAAGTCTATGATTACTACGAAGACACCGGCTCACAAGGCTTGATGACAATACGACTAATACGACTAATACAGCCTACCTATTACTTCTTCAAAGAGAACTAATGATCTATTCACGCAGAGACTCTCGATTTAACTCTAGGCTGTCTAGACTGTGGAGGCTATTGTACAACGCCTAACCTTGCTTCATCTACATATCTGGATCAAAAGTTCACCGACCAGGTCCTTCCGAACCTGACCTAACTGTCTCGCTATCGATGACTATCAATTCCTACCTTCGTTATTTCGCCCAGCTAGTTTGATTTGTCTGACATCTCGACATTCGGTATCGTATCTCGGCGATCCTTTGTGGATGTGTTCGTCGAAGATCAGGTATTCATAAGTTTGCGCTCGGATTGTGGAGGTCAGAGTAAAAAAAAAATGGTATGTCAATTGGGTCGCTGCCAATTTCAATTTCGGTATGAGGACGAGGTTTGTGAATTGTTCAACAGGTGGTTGGGATGGCGAGTAAGAAGCGCATTACAAGAGAAGCACAAGAGAAGAGGAAAAACCACCCAAGCCTTACGGTGCGGACTGGGAGGTAAACCCCCGCCAATGTTGAGGCTCAACTTGGCGAACCTTTGCGAACCATTTAAGGCAACCTTTTTCTTTCGGTCAGCTCAAATAGGATTAGAGGAATGTTACAATACATTTTTAGTGAATGTACCTATGTAGTAACCCAGTGTTTAATTCTAGGCCGGCTTAGGTACCTATACATCTAAGTACTAGGTCGCGCACCACCTAGCACCTTGGGTATCTTAGTAGGTAGGTTAGAAGGATGTTCACAGGCAGGTGCCATCAAGATAAATACATAAGTAGAGCGAATCTCTAGAAATTGAGTTTTTTCAACCCAACTCGATCACAAGATCCTTAATGGCAACTCAATCATATCTTCAGAGCATAACTAAGGTCATTCAAATTAATGGGACTACGTGAGTTGTTTACTTCCGATTTATTCCACGCACGCTTCCTCTTGAGAGCAAATCACTGTCGTCATTCATTTCATTCAAATCCCATTCCCAACATCGATGTGCACATATCTTCATACTGTTTGAAACCCCCGCAAAATTGCATTTCTTAGCCTCTTCACCGGCGCAAACGAAGAACCTTTTGTTTTTATTCTTTTTTTATAACACACCCCATGCTAAATTTTATATTTATATGCTAATTTCTATCATGAAAGATTTTGAAGCCGGGCTACAGCACAAAAACCAAAATTACTCAAGAGAATCACATTTTTCACTTTATAAAAAATTCCCATGACCTTACAAACTGCTCTTACGTGCTGAAGCCCCCCTTATGTCCAAAAACTTCAAATTAACACCTAAACAATACGTTCGATGAGAGAATCGGCAACTATACTTCTCAGAGATAAAAGACGGTCGATCCATTCTGATTGACACTTCAACCATATTATTTAGCTCATCTCTACAACTTACAATCAGGAAAAGCTTCTTTTCCGGACCCGCTATCCAGGGACGAGATCAGCACTTGCGATTCATCTAGAAAGTAAATTTAATTTCTATCTTTCAAGATGCCGCAGAAGGACGTTACAGCGTCATTCATAAATTATCTACGGAATGCCTCAAAGCTCCGATGTCCATTCCACGGCTGCGGAGATGAGTTCCCTGATATTGATGACAGGATACGGACCCACCTGCAGTCACGTCACCCAGAATTGTTAGGGAATGATAATATCTCTCAGCTTGTTCAGGATGTTAGGAGGGGGAGTGCCGAAGCAGTGAAGAGGTAAATGGCCCGCCCTCTCAAATGACCTAACGACTTCAGATATCTTAAGGACTAGCTAACAGCCAACGAAGAACAGCAGCTGATAGGCAGCAGCAACTGCTTAGTTCTAAAGATCCAGGTGGAGGTCATGGGGATCCGCCTGGAAATAAGGACGAAGGGAATGATGTTAGCCCGCACAAGAGGCGTAAATCTCCTGTGTCGTCAATTAAAGGTCGAACTAAGTCTCTTAGTCCGCATAGGCGATCAAGGGCCCGGGCCGTTTCAACGAGTATTAATGAGCATGAATTTAAAAGGACTACGCACCTTGGGAAGCTCTGGAGCCCTGATGATGTGGCGTCTTCATCCTCTCCACGTCCCCACCAGACGTCCCGGCAAACAAGGAATATTAGCCAGCCTAGGAATCGGCCAGATGCTGTTGAGGATGAGAGTGAATCTACTAGGCTCATCAAACAACCAGAGACTCGACCTATTAGTCAAGAACAATTAATTGCTGAAGTCAAGGGGATATATGCGGGTCTTGTTATGGTTGAGTCTAAATGCATCGAGGTTGACAACGCCCAACAATCGCAAAATGAGACCCAATTAAACAATGAGCAATGGCAGGCATTGATCGCGTTACACAGAACTCTTCTTCACGAACATCACGATTTTTTTCTAGCTTCTCAACACCCTTCCGCGAGCCAGGCACTACGACGGCTAGCATCCAAGTATGCGATGCCAGCCCGTATGTGGAGACACGGAATCCACTCCTTTCTTGAATTGTTAAGACATCGGCTCCCGCATTCTCTGGAACACATGCTCACTTTCATTTATTTGGCTTACTCTATGATGGCTCTTCTATACGAAACGGTGCCAGCTTTCGAGGACACATGGATAGAGTGTTTGGGTGATTTGGGTCGTTACAGGTTAGTAAAGAGAGGCGGTATGTTTCACGACAGAGTAACTTACATTGAATAATGTAGAATGGCTATAGAAGACGATGATATAAGAGATAGAGAGGTGTGGACTTCCGTGTCCCGCCATTGGTATTCGAAAGCATCTGATAAAGCCCCTACTACCGGAAGGCTTTATCACCATCTTGCAATTCTTGCACGCCCTAACCCCCTACAACAGCTATATTACTACACCAAGAGTCTTTGTGTTCCAATCCCATTCAGTTCTGCGAGGGAATCGATTATGACCTTGTTTGATCCTATCCTTGATCCAACAAGTGCTCAGCATTCCCGATTAAGTGCGGTCGACGTGGCTTTCGTCAAAGCGCACGGGATTCTATTCAGTAACAAGTACACAGATGAGTTTTCCTCTACGGTCGACAAGTTTGGTAGTATGCTAGACAATCATATTGGCCGAACTACGCGAAAATGGATGGAGTCAGGGTATATTATACAACTAACCTATTGGTTTCCCACATTTTACTAAGATTTGTACAGGTATTACATTGCCATATCCGACTGCAATGGTCTCTTATCTTACGGTCAAGATGACAATGTCATTTTGAAGGCCATACGCCCACAGCACCCGGAAGAAATTGCCGAGTCAGGTACGGGAGCAGAAAATGCTCTTCGTGAGTATAAGCCTAACAAAACGGAAGAAGGGGCTCTTAAACTCTTTGGGGTCACGTGCGATGTTGTATTACGCCGGCTGGGTGACTTCAACGTAAGTTACCACTATCACCATCAAGAAGGTCCTCTAGGGTTTCAATATTTATATGGCTGACCAATTACTCATATAGATCCTACCGTTTCTACACGTAGTTCTGGTTTTCGTATTTCACCTTACGCACTATCCCAATGCGTTGTTCTTTATCGAGAAGACATTCCCTTGGAAATTAGTTTCTCTTCAACTAAATTCGCTGCTTTTATCTTATCGCGAGCATCACCGAATTCACAGCGAGCAGTTTCCTCGGCAAGATAAAGAGCCTCTGCCTCGTCCCTTGCCGGAAGACTTTGCGATGAAGGGTTTAGTTTGGGTGGATAAATACTATCCAAACGACTGGTTTTCTAACGATAAGATAGACGACGACGAGAAGTACTTTGAGGTGGCTTCTATGACTGGCGATCGGAAAGAAAGAATTCTTTGGCTTGGCTGTCGCATTGCGAAATTTGGCAAATGGCTCACCTATGACGAGACCTTGCACCAGTTTGGCGTCGTGGCTGAGTACGACACGGAGATAGAAAGCGTTGCCAAAGATACAGACATGGTGAACGTCTCCGAGACGTCTGAAACAGTCTCCCGCAGCTCTACGTTTGATTCAACAACTACTATGGGGGATACAACATCCGAAAAGGATGATGAAGAGATGGTAGATGTCGACAAGGCTCTAGAATGCCGGCCCATAATTCGACAATGAATAGATTGCAACGGAATTTCCGATCATGTCGCTTACGAAGGTACCGATTACAGCACTTAATCGACCCGGGTAGTTCTTATTTTACGTTACAATGGTTATCATTGGTTGTAGGGGGCCATGAACGATTTAGAAGTATTATGAGGCTCTTGTTAGTGTGCATGGGTTTTGTCTGCTTGGTCTTACGTTATTTCTTTTGATGCCTCGGCGGATCACTTATTGGAAGCTCAGCGGCAACGCATATTAACGATGCTGTTGTAACACTAATATCCCCCCCCCCCCCCCCCCCCAGCTATACTTTTCAACAAGTAGGTTGGTACATCCTTTCCTTAAAATTTCATCTGAGTTGTTTCAATTATCGGGTAACTGCTGCGCGTATATTAAACCAATATGGAATAGTAATGTCCTACAAAGTCCATATCTATGGGATTCGGTTCTTCATTGGGCGTTCCAGCTCTTATGTACGAGTGATGTCAGACAAGGCATCCATCTTGTACCCGTGTGATACCTTTTGCATGACCTAGCTATCAGCTCGCAGCCATAATCACGTCAATTGAGAGAACAGGTTAATGGACACGAGCCTTGTCAATTAGGACCTGTATGTCTCCCATCTAGTCCGTGGGGAAGGTTCTAGCGTGATTGAGTATAAGTCGGGAAACTCCTCGGATAGCCACTTGCAGATCGCATTTATCAGTCTATGCGGATTCTTATTCCTAATGGTTGTACATGACATGCATTCCAGAGCGACCGACCCCGTATTGCGTCGTAATTTAAGGCTGAAGGGTCCTTCAGAAACCAAGCCCAGCCAGCCACTGGCATCATATACAAGCGCTCCAGCCATATTATCGCTTGAGTAAGCTCGCAAGCGCAAGGTAAAGCGAAAGTAAGGCGAGGAGAGGCTATACTTGCTAGATTTAATTTGTAGCCTTACATCCATCTATTAGAGAAGGACTCTAATTAGCATCAGGGTTACAGGACATTCATTGGTTTCACATCCTGGGAACAAAGCCTCGCTGGCGTTATCCTTTATCTATCAGCTTACATCAAATTATTGAAGTGGCTGCTTGAATTTATCAAGCCGAGCCTAGGCCTAGGTAATATTGTTTTTTATTGACTTGAAAAGCTATTAGGCAGTAAAATGCGTGGTTATAGTCACCTTATAATTCTGTTGGCAAATCACTCGAGTCAACAATATAAGATGAACACCTCATTTTGCAGCATCCTCCTGTATAACGGCGCTTCTGTTCTTAGCGCGGAAGTTGCCAGACGAGTCGCATGGAGGAAAGGCCCAATGACTTGCATGCAATATATGTAGGTACCTTGGGTAGGTACACATATCCTGTATCCGGACAAGTAATTCGTGACTATTCTTACGTGCATATTTCATGCACATCGTCTAGTTGCTTTAGTCCCGTGTTGTACCGCCAGCGGGGGGCCCTGCAGGGGAGGAATTCTGTCACTTGTGCTATGCTACACTACCCTTCTAGAAAGAGATTCATGCATATGGTGTTCGACTGGCACATAGGCGTAGAATGATTACTATGTCCTAGGTACCTAGGTAGAGAGCTAATAGATGTTGTCCTAAAGGGGGGGGGGGGCAGGGGCTGAAGCCACAAGTGCTAGAATTTACAAGTTACAATCACCATACGAAGCTTGTGCATCTATCTATGTTCCTAGATGACATATTAACTGACCATAAATACGCATGCAGTTGAGGACCGACATAATGTATTAAACGTCTCACATGCATACATAGGTACACATCCTTCAATCCCCAACATATATGTATTGTAAGCCAAAAGAAAAAAATTTCCTGCATTTCTTACCTAGGTACCTTAGGTATGTTATGGACATACTAACCCCCGGGGTCAACTCGTAAGGCGCCAGCATGATAAGCAAGTAGCCTTGAAGAGAGCGAGACAACTTCCATTCATATTAAACTTTATCAACCAGACATAAGCCCACTTACGATTACTGATTGCACCTATGTTCTAGTCCTAGGTCACCATATAAGTATAAACATAATAAGTCAAACCACCCTGTGACATATATAAGTGAGGGAGTACTTTGCGAATATTGATTTCTAAGTCGCAAATATGTAATCTCCAGGCATACGAATTGTTATTTCCTACCGGAACCAACGGATCTATCGATATCCCAACCTCTCGAGACATAAAGTAGTAGCCTTCTAGGGCTATTACGCAACAAGTCCATGCTCACCGAGACAAGGTAGACGCCTAGTTGGGGGTTTACCGGGGGCCCAGACCTTGTTCCCCGAAGCTGCCTTTCAGCCACGTTGGCACGGCTGTGTACACCTTAATAAAGTACACCTTAATAATAATACTATCTCTCCTCTTAATACCTAAACCCGACACGATTTTCAAAAATCAGCATATCCGCATATAACAATCTTTCGCTGGTTGGGACTTGTTGAGAAGCATAGTATGGGTCGGAAGAAAACTGACTACGTCCCGTCGGCAATAAAAATGCACTATGCAAGAGATATGTATCAGGTAAGTCAGTTCCCGCGTTTCCTAAAAAAGCAAAAACTGCCTCAATTAGATGCTCATTTACCCCACGTTGGACCGGGTTATTAGCTACCCTAGAAGTCGGACGATGGGGATTATTTCCAGAGCCGCAACAGGAACATCCATGGAAACCAGTATACATTACTGTATATCCTGGCCGCATAATCGGTTGCCTTTTCTGCTGCCTTGTCCGCCTTTGGCAGGAGGACAATGACTGCTCCCTTACAGCACTTTGTTAGCCGGAAAGTGATGTTCTGATCGAGTCGTGACATAGTTATGTTGAAAAGGCTGTCCCATTAGGCTGCTCAAACCTGCTCAAATTTAGTTGAATACGAACTGAAGTTGAGTACCGGCAAATAGAATCGCAACGATCTTGCAGTTTTCAAAACTAGGACTTGCACGATGTGATCCATCTTACGTCCACCATGTGCTTCGTCATATGGATACCACGAGGTATAACATGTGCCTATACCATGTTTTAAGCGGCAGGCTGCTTCGATTAAGTTGGAGAACGAGGGGTAATGGATCAGGTGGGGGAAACATGGGCGCACTTGTGCGCAAATGATAGGGGAGGTCTTACACTAAGTATTCGATCAATTACCGCCCTAGGTGTCATTTCTTGATTCAGCACAGCATATAGTGCCAATATTTACATCATTCGATCTAAAGGAGGGGGTGGGGAGGCTGGCTGGATGGAGATCGAAGATAGTGAAATTACACCCTTAGTAACGTTGGATTCAATCATGTATCAGGACGAAAAGGAGGTGGTGAGGGGTCCATTTCGGTGAATTGGAATAATATAGCTCAAATCGATCGGTCATCATCATAACTGAAACTCGACAGGAAAGTGAATGGGGCTAAAAACCTACCTACCTAATTGGTACCGTCGTTCCAGAGCCGAGGCAGCGGGATAGGCAAACTCAATGCCTACCTTGCCTACCATGCCTAGCTGAACATCGTACTTACCACAAGGCTCGGAAAGGCTTCGAAATTGCTGATTGAATAGCCTTAAGCGCCTGCCTGCTAATAATATAGCCAAAAAGGACTCAACGATCATAGCGGCGCTTCAAGTCAGCGGCTTGATGATAATCCCAGGAGTAACATCATGATTTAACTCAAATCAACTCAATGCGGTGTACCCTGCCGATGAATTTCAGTGCAAGTAGGCAACTGAAGGATTGCGGCACGACCGCAAAAGCGGCTTACTTACATACAAAAGGGATTCTACCTACTTTCGCAGCCAGCGAAAAGCGGTTTGAGATGACGCGAGATTCGCGAATTCAAAAGAAGAGAAAAGTTTTCTTTTTGACCTACATGAGGAAGAGTATTCAGGAATGGTCCAACCCCGATAAAATTACCAGGTCGCACAGCTGTGTGCGTACACGGCTTCCGAAATTATCTTTCTCTTTGAGGAGGAAAGATTTTCGGGTTAGTACGTCGTTATATGTTGAACGAAGCAACCAGCAGCATCCGGCACGGATGTGCGACGGGGAGTGACCTCGCTCGCTCTATAATACTATTCTCAGGCGGATTTGCAGATGGTGGGATTCGGGAATGGGCCATTCATTATACGACCATGGTGGTTGCCTTGCAAAAGAAGCGAGATTTGAAAGAACAGCGGTGGGAAAACAAAACGCCGTAAAGGTGGTGGTAGTGGGAAAAAAGGACTACACCATAACTACAGTACACTACTATACTTACCATACTTCCCCCCCCCTGGGTTTCTATTCTCGGGCGCATAGCTGAGACGATGACTGACGCGTATGCGCGCTTCCGCGTATGTCTTCGAGGCTTTGCGCTGGCTGGGGAAGATCACGCGTGGAGCTGGAGGGGCATTTAAATTGGAATGAGGGGTTTTCGATCTATGGGGGGGTTTTAGGTAGGTACGAGAGGACAGTTCGCTCTCAGATCTATTAACGAGGAAATAAGATATACACATTATGGAGATAGGACTGAAAATTTGACCAATTAATAAAAATACGTATCGAAGACTTAGTCAAGACTTTGTAATAGTTAGTTTTTTGCTGCGCAATTGTGAATCGGTGCTTGTGGCCTGATATATAAGTCGTGCCCGTAGTACGAAGTAAGGCACGGTTATATTCACGACGGGATTTGGCATGCTAAGAACTAAATGTGAGTCACTAAACTTCTTTCGTGCTTTCCGAATCGTTTAAACTAATTGTATAAAATTATTTCGTAATTTAGGTAGGGAAGCTGTTTGGGAGCTTTTGAGCGTGGCAGGTACCTGAAGGATAAGGGGAGATCGTGTTACGATTTACGCCATAAATATTAACCATACAATTTTAATAATTATATAATAATAGTGATTTAGATGCTACTTGTCTATTGACTTAGTTTAGTTAATTGACAGACTTCTTAAGTATGAGAATGTGATGTTGACTGAAAAGTGGACTGCTTCCGCTGTTACCCCTATTCCGACGAGGACCAATGGATATGCTTACCTAACCATATAATTATTCTTGTCGTAGGGTTTAAGGCGAATTAATTATCGTTATTAATGACTCTGAGATGATGTAAATTTGCATTATACCGCCTACTGGTAGTTCCAATGCTTGAGACGCCGGGCCTTAGATGTCGCTCGAAGGGTGACAGCCTAGACAGTATGCTGTCTATTAATAGCTGATGATTGGCCAATAGTATATCCTCCGATGTAGTATAGACCACTAGGATCGCGTCGAGCGGATTTGAACATGCTTCAACTGATGTGGGCTTTATAGTTATGCGATTATGGAAAAGCTTGACAAGCATGGCACAAACGATTAGGTATCAATCAACCTTGGAAAACATCTAGTGCGCTTATGATTGTTATAATACCTCTTGCATCAGTCATAATAGTATAAGGCTCTAGTTGCTTTTAACTATAGTGTAGTTGTATCTTGTTTGACCCCTTACATGTTGCGCTCTACTCCTAGCCCAAGGAGCAGCTAGCCTCTCGGACAAAGCTAGCAAGTAAGTCACTTTTTATTAGCTTTTAAGTTTCTGTCTGGGTCATGTAATATATTGAGTATGACTCGCTTGGCATTGAGATAGATTATACTGATCCAATTGAATCACGCCAGAAAAAGGGCCTGTCTCGGTCCCATAAGATTGTACCCACGACTCGATATCGCCTATGCATACACGCGCATTTGGAGTTAACATTGGATTATTTTAGGAAGCCTTGAAGAGATTATGTAGGTAATTAATTATATTAATTAAATTTTATCCTGTCTTGGTTTTCTTTCTTTTTCTTTGCTTTTTTTTCTTCGTTGAAATAGGTTGGGCAGGACACCGTCTGGTTGATGGATCAAGCAGATGGGTCAGGTGAGATCTGTTCAAGAGGTAGGTAGACAAAACAATGTTATGATCAATAAGATATTAAGATAAAGTAAAGTATTCTCCGGAAGATTGCTCCAACAAGATTGATTTCCAGATATAGTTATAGTATAAACGTACCTAAGGTATGGATGGTTGGGGGGTTAATTACTATACCATGTAAAGACTAGTGTCTAAGACAAGACCGGCCATGTTAGAGTGTAGAATGATGGGGTGTATATATCATGAATAAAGCTGTAGGGGGACGTTATACAATTTTAGGAATGGTCTTGTATTTTTTTTTTTTGACCGGGTTCCGCGTAGAGAGCGTAGTATCTAATAATCAATATTTACCTACCTACTTTCAAAATCGTTTAGACCCATTTAGAGAGGAACACAACACTTTCGACCAGTCAACGAAACTTGGCATACTGAAGACGCCATAAAGTTCCTTTTATCTTATAGGTGTTGATAAACAGTTTATTCGAGTATCTTTCGAGTCGGGGACAGGAGTTGGTGGTCGAGGAAGGTTGGGTAGTTTTTTTTTTTTTTTTCTTTTCTCACGGGAACAAGTCTTGGTGGCTAAAGCTAGGGACCGAAGTAAACATAACAATATTTTGATAGGAAAGCAAACAAGATACAGGAATCAAGGAACACCCTAAATCTTAAAAGGTGGTAACTTTGGGATTTAGTATGGTCTCGATCCGGGGTCGGACTTCAATAATAATATTTAAGTTGCTGATATATCTATAATGAAGTCGGGCGGTTGAGTTATTTTCGCTTCGCGAAAGCCGTCGCCGTCTATAAACTTGGCAACGGACGGAAGGTAGAGACGAAGCTAACTGGATCCCCGCGGCATAGTAGTTGTTCTTTCCCCTTTCAACTCGAACTCAATGCGGCTCTTCGGAGATGTGCAGGGAAGGTACCATGTATTAACCCGGAAAATCGTGATTGCTTGTACGCCTGTGGAGACTAGCGCCGGCGCAACGGATTAGTGGGTGAATCAGCGCTAAAAACGGGAAGTCTATGGGTCTTCCGGCGTACAATCCGGGGGGATTAGCTGCAGCCCACCAGCGCTAAAAAGTGGAATCCCCGAAAGCCCATTGGCAGCTCAATTACCGGAACTCGATTCCTTAGAGGTTGACCCACGCTATTAGATTAAAACTCCTTGCCAACACTTCCCTGTATCACGAACCATATCGTCTTTGCTGCAGATGCACCTCTATCAATTCAATCATTCGTCCAAACCGTCCAGTAAAACCCCTTAATCGTGAACAGACCAGGAGTCTTTTCTAAGTTACATCCATTCTTTAACATAAGAGCCTCAATTTTCTTATTTTCTCCTGATACGGAACGGAACTAATCTAGATCTATGTAGGATCCACGAGTCGGAAGTATGCGACAGAGGTATTGATCATCCTAGTGCATAATAGAGTACATAATAGCATCCTACTAGTCAATATTATGCAAGACAACTTGTCAAGGCCCCGATTATCTTGAGTCAGGTAGGTATGCATAGTGACACAGAACGTTTGGAGCATTCTTTTTCACCCCTTATCAATCTTATGCTGGTGGCGCCCTGCAGATGAGCGAATTCAACTCAACTGGTCCTTTCCTTATACATACTAGGGGCAATTCTCTTAGGAACTTTGTATAACCGGCGAGAGTCTTCTGTAGCCATCACACCATCGTTTTTTAAGCCTCAACATGGTATTGTAAAGTCGTAATCAGCTGCCGTTAGAGCCATGGATGGCACCCATCCTTCCTCTTCTTGGAATCTTAGTACCACACTAAGGTAACACTACTAAGCTGATAGTAGCCTCCTTGACGTTTTATAGAATTCAATTCGCTCGTAAACTTGTCTTTGCATGTTGTGTTGTTAGGGTCATCTGTTTCAGGCCTATTCCGGCCGTGGCGAGGGGTCACACTCTCCTCGAAAAGGCTAACGGTGAGACATAGGTCGCTCGCTTTTATATCAGAATAGGATGTAACACTGCGCTAGTTTCGTCAAATGTTAGAAAGAAAACCAACAGACGCTCCATCTGAAAATAATTGCAAACTTTCGTTTCGTTGTTTAGGACATATAAAGAAGAGGTTCGCTTGTGAAGGTCACGAAGGCCCGGCCTTGGATGAGGCTATGTATGGGATACAATCTGCACCGTAAGGACACTGTAGAGAGGTACATGTGTCAAACGTTGGGAACTCCTGTTCGTGCTGAACCAGACTACCGGTATGGGGACGGACGCCTAACTATAAGTTCCATTGCACACGGGTGCGTAGCCATAAGGACAGGGCCCACTCCCACCAGCACTCCTACCTAGACAGGTACAAGGACTTGATTGGACCGACGCATGCTCGATGACAACACACTAACATCGTCAGGGATATGGTATACAATGTTGTCGAATGGTCTTTCACCTGATATCCTATTCAGGAAACGAAGTCGGGTTCGTGCGTAGAACGCCTTGTAGGGTTGGAGTTGAAATTAGCTTGAGACACCTCTACAAGACGACGATATAACTACCCCCCATGGTGATTGCATCTCCCGCGTCCGATTGTTCTATTGACCTAGAATGTTCTTCAGATCGGTAATGGTTACCCGTCTAGTACAGGGCGCGTGATCATTAGTCCGCTTGTATCATCAACATATCCACCATATGTGTACTAGGGGCTTCTATTGATGTCCAATTGTAGGCTTCGGGTAATTTCACCAACTACTCAGCTTGAACTCAGTCCGGGAGGAAAAAAGTTGTTTACGTAGAGACACGTGCAATCTGACCCAACAAGGAAGTGAAAATTTTTAAAGAGTAACTCAGCCTTGCTTAAAAGGGGCCAACATGATAATTACGAAACCTAGGAGGGTACTTTGTCTTCCATGCTACTCATTGCCTGTTAGCTCCCTAAATTCCCAGTGAACCCCCTCTAGGAATCCAGCTGAAATTCAGCAACTAATGTCAAGCAGAGCATACGCAAAGAATAACAATGAACAGACACCAGACCGAAGTCGGCCTCCTTGTAACCAAACACATTAACGATTTATATTGTCCGGGTCACGAACTTATGACACGCGTTACCTTCTATCTTACGTTACCAACATAACCGATACCTTAGGTACACTGGGTTTCGATTCCGACTCTTATAATTCTTTCTCTAGCTAGCCCTATTGTCTTAAGCGTTAAAACGCGTCAAGACTTGACTCAGCGCGCCCCCGAGCAAAGGCTCTACAGTTAATCGACTAATTAGATCGATACACCGACGATTATTGATGATAAATAATATATTGATAACTACTTACTTAGGGCGGAATCATCTACCCGCTAGACATTCCCGACGTCGAAGAATATACGTGGCCGAGCTAGTTCCGATTTTGAATCGAGAATCGACAGCCTTTCAAGTATCTTGATGCATCGTACAACCTCAAGCGTGGGAACTTTTAATTTGCGAAACTATCTGGTCTTTTACAAAAGTGCTAACGCGGTCCCGTCGCCGATAGACCCAAAGGGGGACAATACTAGAATTCGAGAATAGCCTAAGCCCTACGAGAAAATACCGAAACAAAGTAGCACATTGTATTACGAGCGATACTATCCGATTCGAATACCCAAAATATCAATCTTAATCAAGGATCCGAAAGACCGACGTGGCCAAGCAGCGTTGGCCGCCTTGATTAGATGGATGTAGCATATCTACCTGTTGCGGGGCTTGATTGAAACCATGCCGGCAAGAATTCAACATCTGCCTGCGTCGCTCAGACTTCGTAGTATCGTATCTTATACTATGTCATTGTAACGTAGTAAATAAAAGCGGCATGGAGACGACAAGGTTGTTTCGAGGGGAATTCGTACATAGGAGTCTACGGCTATACATATCAAAGGTGTCCTTTGTCCTAGATGCCCTATCCAGGATCCCGGCAGCCATCGTTTAGACACACGATACGGTTTCCGATCGATTCCCTATAGGTAGTACTCCTATCTAGCAGTATTACGTCGACAGTATAATCATCGCATCTACTAGGTCATTACTTCAGAAAGTAAACAGGAGCTTATTCCAGGCGCTTCTATGTTGTTGAATGGAGGAAGAATGATGGAATGCTGAAAAGTCCCCTATCTATCTGCTTTATATACATGATGACCCACCGTGGGCTCCACGAGACCGTGCCGTAATAGTTCTAAAAGTATATGTGTTTTGTGTGTATATTTCAGGAGTTAGAAGCAACCCTAATGGATACCATACGCGGATTGTATGCTAGAAGCAGTAGCTACCTACGTGTTGGAAGTGATCTGTTAGGATTTCCCGTGCTCTCCTCTTGTGCGGCTGCTGCGTGCTCCTTACTACTACAACACCGTGGGTTTATTTCTATGTCCTACTAGCTCTTGTGCAATCCCTATCACCGGGGGAATGCTATAAGATGTCCTTTGACGTGACTCATAAGGCGTAACTTGATCATATATCATCTTCTTTTGTGTATCTGAGGAGTTATAATATAAGCTTACACCTATGCCATGTAAGCAGGAAGCCATCTGAGCTTGTAGCAGAGTGTATTGTAACTGTTATGAAGGCAAGCTCTGCAAAAGTATAGGATGGTATCTATACAAAGCAGGAATAATAACCGCACTATTGGGAGAGTATTTGCGGACCCATAAAGAGGATATCGCTAACGAAATATATATTAGTTATGAGTATAATGCGAGTCCTCAACACAAGAGGTTAAAGAGCGAGGAGAATAGTATTATATTTCGGAACCACCTTTGGGTACTTAAATACGTCCACATACCAATAAGAGTATAATAGAATCATTAATCATTGAACGGAGCCGAGATCTCATGGGCTTTCGCATGTTGTACATATTAAAAGGAAAATGGGCTAACTCAACTAAGCTGAGGTGATCGCTTATATAGCCTCAGTTAATTAGTCATCGTGAAGAGCTCTTGGGGAACTTCCCTCAGTGCGGCAGACTGCGTCCAAAAAGCCAGGTAGGCGTATCACCATTTTCTCAATAAATGCCAATCTTAGTGGATATAACGGGAAAACTGTCGATAAGGTATAGGATGCCACTAGGTAGGTAGGTAGGTACCTAGGTAGGTAGGTTACGAGTATGAATGTATGAAACCCAAGCCATTACAACCTATGTGACATGAGGTGGGCTAAAAGACAAGGAAACAACTCCGCTGTTCCGCAAGGAACCCTAAGTAGAATGGCTCAGAAAATTGTAATAGGTATTCATACCAAGAATCTCCTATGTTACCTAGGTACTTATATGAGTTACAAGTGGAAACCCTGACACCATGAATAGTGGGCATCTAGATGGAAGCGCATATGCTTTAATGGAGGCTTATTAGCTAGTAGACTTCGGCCTGCTTAAATTTATTCTTTAGTATTACATGTCTTAACGGTCGCAGTACGTAGCGCTTTAGCAAGGCCTACGAGATTGAAACTAGCGAGAAGAGCTTTTCCTCTATATCTGTACATGCCAACAGAGGGGAGTAATCTTATGCTACTTCGGGGACGTATCTATCTATTATATACACAATCTTACGCTATTTAGCCATGTGACTGACAGAGTGACTTAGTTTGATAACATGCTTTCTCCTCTTGAAGAGATTGTCAGGAGAGGAACATAAAATATTCGAGGGATAAGATGCTACCTTGTGGAATAACCTCCTATTATCGTGGTACTGTCTGTGCCAAGGCCCTTATAAGTGGAGATAGCGACATCAGCCCCTCGAGTTCATATTGTTCTACAATTTAGTAGTGTAGCGGTATGATAGCTATCTTCTGTATCCTTACCCCTATCGAATTTGTCTTTTAACGTGCCACAATAAGGGAACAGGCGGGGCTTAGAAGTTTGAACGTTGATATTCTGTTAAGTAGTTATACGTGTGCTCAGTTTTAATGATTAACCTTTAACATGCATGCTTTAAAAATAGGAAGTATTTATTCTCTAGACATTGCACAGTGAACTAGCCATACTACCAGAGGCTTGTTATGGCGACTAGTAAAGTAGCTAGCAACTTTTTGCGAAGTGCGGCCAAAGTATAATTCGAATTTGTTAAGGTATTACTCAGGGACTTGCCGCTAGACTACGGTGTGATATCGAAGAGACAAGCAAAGTGTACGTAGACCCATCACCCTGGGCAGGTTAAGCTAGGTACTTGCCAACCCAAAGTTATTTACACAATAGCATACTGATTCCCTCTCTATGGAGCTCGTAGTGTCACATCAAAAATACTACCTCTCGGGAATAATAAACGCTAACAATTCACTCATTATGGGGCGACACTCTCTTATCCGGTTATGTTTGGAAAACTGAGTGTTTTATGATACATTTGCTTCTTTGGCCATCTGACCTGTGATAGACACGTCTAGTTACGGCTTTGATGGAAGTAAATACACTATCATCCCACCGCTCCTTACAATAAGTCTAGATGCCCAAGTGGTAGTCACTTTGGCGTATATGCGATCTTTCCTTGGCTGGCTGCAACTAGCTAATCTGGGCACATGGACAATTCGTTTGTGAGAAACATCCGTTGAAACCATTCTATAGTCCATATTTGCTCCAAGCTAATAGTATTAGCTTAATGGCCAACTAGTGGCCAATTACAAACAACTATACTATTTAGTAGATACGTTATTGGATGAATGAACGACTGACTGTGATTGTGGAAATTTGCATTGTAAACTATCTTTGTGCCTTTGCTGTTCAAGTATGACGAAATAATACCTCATAAGACGTCGAGGCGTCGAGGCGTTGTGACATGCTCCCGCGGCTTGCATTCGTGACAAATCCGGTTGAGTGCTCTATCCGCGATCTAGCCATAACAAGGAAGTTTGATGGAATAGTGTTAAATAACTGCAGGATAGCGCGTCTTGCGAACTTATCCAATGTACCGGTCCTCTAAATATCTGTGGCTATCAAGAAGTCCGAACGGGGTTTCAAGACAGCCAGTAATCCCGATGGCGATCCGGGGAATCCTGCCCCATATGACCATGCATGAACTAGGTTCAACTGACAGTAGTTACCTTGGTATTTTACTAACATGTAGTCAGCTCATAGGGTTACACAGCTAGATCTATGACTCTAGCCTCTAGTCGCAGATATCACATCATTATCTAGGTCTCCATCTCCATAGCATATGTGACTTGCAGGGAGTTTAGATGCTCCCCGGAATTGGCAACTGAAATGTCGTGACACCTTGGGTCGTCACTTTTATATGCCCCTCTTGGAGTCTTTCGGATATTCTCCCGGTTGCCGATTGTCAGCAGATCGGGCCTCATCATTCCCGAGAGGTAGTCGGTAGACAGTGGGCCATCTAATATGTATGACGAAGTTTGAGCTTATAGTAGTCCCAAGTATAACCCCTTGAATGAACGCTTTCAAAAGACAGACACCCGTGGGGCAGTTTGATAGGATACACAATAGCTCAACGTACCAACGACTGAAACCCCAATGCAGAAGTGGCTTGACGCCACCCAACCGGGGAAACTATTCCTTGACAACCGAGCTTAGCGGATGGAAAAAGAAAAACCCCTGACCACCGTTGACACGTAGGTGCCTGTCCATCCAAACTCATTGGAAATCCTGGCAGGATGATGCGATCTCTCCAGATTAGGCTTAATTGGACTGGACGTATTCAAACCAAGTTATAATAAGAGAGTCGATGTGATCGTAGAACCCCGCTTGAATATCTGTTCACAGGTACCTATTCTGCGCATGGTAAATAGTTCGGATGAGGTTAGTGGACTGATCCGAAGATCTTTTGATGTAGAACAGATGGAGGCAGTATTGATTGGTTGTCGAAGTCAATTTGAACCGCGGCTTGCAGATCTTAAGACTTGGTTGCTCGTCAAAATGCAGCACTAAGAGCAGAAGAGCGTAAAGGGTTCACCCAAGCCATAACGATGAGGATTCAATTTTTGGATAGGATAGGTGTATATTTACTAGAAGAATTAAGTAAGACGATTGATCGGCTATAAACATGGAGGAAGCTCAATCTATTATCATATGGCTATTAGTCAACGGTATAACGTTTCGAGATAACTAGATTCTGTGAGGTTTAGGAGATGACGGCCACAACAAGAGGCCAGAGCAAACATATAAGGACCAAGAATAAAAGCCGTATAACACGATTTCAATTTTCCAACAATTCAGCCCAAAAGTTGTGTAACGACGGGTAGGCAAGTTGAAGTTACCTAGACTCTCTTCATTGTTTATACTTAGGGTGAGGGAGGAAGTTTGAGCAGTAGGAGATCGGATCACTTTCAGCCGCATCCGGGTGTCCAAAGCTTTCCTATCTGGCATAATCATGTAGATACCCTAGTATATTACGAAGCCCTTTTTTCATTATGGACGAGGGTGTTGTCAGCATGAGGTAGTACCAGTCGTATTATAAACATTATAGTGTAGTACATCTATTATTATTTAAACTTGTTCTTTAAATCACACCGGTTCCACCCGCATACAGAACGTTGATTCCCGCTACTGCTTTCTATTTGGAGTATGCACCAACCGCTTAGAAAGGGAGTGATCACCAGCCAGCTTACAAGGCCCCCTGAAGCTCATGAAGTGCCACTTTCATGGTACGGTTACACGGATCTTAAAAGTAGAAAGAAACAATTTTCATATTCTCAACATTACTTTGAGTTCATCTGAACCAAAATTACGCCATTACATAAATTTTGAAATGTACCTATATAAATATGTATGATGGGCGTGAAATCGGGGTTCTGTAACATTTCCAATTGGCGTAGATAATAACGATCAAGCCGACAATGTGCTCACCAATACCATATTTAAATCGCCATAAGGTCACGTAAGCCCACGACTTACTAGACGTTACATTAATCACATTAATTCTCTATCATAACTACCTAAGTATTTACGAATGCTCAGGCAAAGCAGAATTTCGCTATCCGAAACTTGCAGCCTTTATTTCAAAGTTTGGCATTGTCTCTTTCTATTGATACCTACCTACCTAGGTACTATACCTTATCTTTTAGGTAGGTACCTATCTTATGAGTTGCGATGTACTATTTGAAGCTATCCAGATTGGTCCTCTGGCCTTCTTGAGATATCGGAAACCCCGATCAAGCTCAATTGCGATGACTTTGCTTCTCATCGGATATGCTCCATCTTCTGGCGCCACTTATCCTATAATATACCATCCGCCAACTGGTACTTTTGAGGGTTTCTAGGCCTTCCTATGCAGTGTGAAAGCAGTTCATAATATTCTTCCATAACATATTAGGTCTGGTGTAAGACATGCCGACTCTACCCCCCTCTAAGTACCATGAATCCATCATAGTTAGCGCTCAAGATATATAAATAGCGAGAAATTGGTCACGCAGCAAAGGTAGATTTATAATCAGCTTATAGCTCATGTTGACCATAATATGGCCTTCGCGGAACTGCTTACTGGTATGCAAACCACCAGAAGCATTGACCAGCATTCCCTAGGAATACAACACCGCATACAACAGCTTCACGGGCGACCGACTGTGGCCACCAGAACGCTCAAATCTTGAAAAAGAATGCTTATCTTGGTGCCATATTGCGATTTATATTAATAACGGATACCTAATCCTAAGTTAGGCATTCTATCAAGTCAAATTCAAAGGGGCCATGTAGACTTGGTCTTAGACAACAGCTTCTACAACATTAGTTTTCCTAGGATGACAAACAGTGTATATTAAAATAGCCCTCCTGCTAATTCGTCGTTATTTCTATTATTGTTGCCCTGAAACCACTTCTATTTTGAGTGGTTTCCTTACCTACCTACCTAACCACCCGAAAATCTAGCAGCCACCGGATTGCCAAAAAGGACAACCATAGGCGGCCATGAAATGGCCAAAGAGAGCGGCACCCCCGAAGATAAAGTAAAGTGGTGACGTAGAACGCGGCTAGATCCGCCAGTTTACTGATAGCTTAATGGTCTTTATTTTTTAAGGATGGTAGCTACAGCTTGACCGAATATGACTTAGTATGAGCCACATCAAGATAAAAGTAGATCTAATAGGGGTGTTAGTTAGACCAGCTTCAGAGGGGTACCGATGGAAAAAGACCACCGCCTACTCCCGCCCACTTCTAACTCTCGTAGGTCGCGAAGGTCCAGGGAAAAGCCAATGAAAGAAGGCAATCGACTACCTACATCGAGCCAATACCCCCCTCCCCCCCAAGTAGCAGACAAGGGGTTTATTGAAGTCTCATATATAATCTTGACGGGATGTCCCCTCCAATCAATGATGTAGGCGCTTCACCTGCAAACATAATTCGACAGTATCTTCACCGTGTCCCCTGCAAACGACTAGTACTGAGTTCGGTAAGCTGTGAAGTATAATCGTCCGTTCTCCGAGTCGGTTTCATACGGGATTCTGCTTTAATATGGGTCAGAAAACAGCCGCTTATCGCAACCATTTTACTCGAGAACGCCACTTTGTTCTTTGATAGCGCCATAGGAGTACTAGGTATAGTACCTAGGTGAAGGCGATTGGCTGAGCTGGCCAGTGGTTTCATAGGTAGGATACCCCCCGCGCAGTATCCAAATATAATAACTAAAGTACCTACTTATAACACACCTTTGGTGTTAAGGCCGGCCCTACAACCATATTCACTAGGTACCTGATCATCCCAAGGGCTGAGGATCGGGCACCACTCTGCGCAAACTTAAACTTGGGCCGCATATACCGATGTTGGCGAAGAGTACCTAACATACTGCTTACATGCATGAAGCAAGTATATTTCATTGCATTCGGAGACCTTATGGTGGTGTCCTTCGGTAAGTGTAAGGGGGGCCCTAGGTCAGAGCATGCAAGTGGGAGCTGACGACGATCCTCTGAACGGTATGACTGCTATATCAACTTTCGGAGATAGTAGTAGAAAGCGGGCTGATCCTCATGGTTTAACTCGAAAATTGTATGTCGTGTCTGCTTCCCATGAAACCCTTCGTGCATCTGTCGATATACCACGCTCTCAGCCAACTAATGATATACTTCGTATAGACAAGACAGGCTATCTCTTAACGTAATAAATGTAGATTAGACGTTGCGCAACCATCTACCCCGCTGATACTGGGGATTAAAGTGATGAGGAAGCAGCTCGTTCCGGCACAGCGTCACCTCTGCAAGCCGCTAGATCACCCGCAGCAAACCCCCACCGCATAAGCTGTGGGGCCATAAACACTTACAATACCGTAAGGTATCGTTGATTGAAGTGACCGTCTAAAAGGCCAAAGGTCTTTAGGTTTAATTAAGCACGTCTCTTCTGAGGAAGTAAGATGTGCTTCGTCACTTGCTCAGCTCTGGGCTGAATCCAAGGCACTCAACCAACGCATAACGAGCACAATAGATGACCTCAAGCTTTCCGGGTCGGAACACCTCTTACCCCCCCTTTTCATATGTGATATACATAGGTTAACCGTTGCCTAATTTTAGGCGGAATGTATATCTCGGTCTTGCTAATGGAACTGAAGCCCGTGCTAATCGAACGATATCTCGACGGCATCGTCGAAATAGAGTAGCCCATAGGATAGACCTCATTCATAAGGGACATGCTACTATACGCCCAATTCGCGTGTGAAGGATGCGGAGGGGGGCATTCTCGGGGGCATTTCCTTTGACATTAGTGGCAGCGGCAGCGATTCTTGCCCTGATTTTCTTTTTCCGTCGTGAGGATCCATCCCTCTTCTGATACTGCCTCGTCCGCGACCCACCCTAGGCGATTTCTTGGTTTCCGTACAAGGCGTCCCTCGCTGCCGGTAAGGGGCGTAAGGACACGACCGCCCATCCTTCGAATTCCGAGCCTCTTCGCACATAAAAGCTCACGATATCCGCCACAGAGTTTCCTTTCCGCACCAACGAAAATTAAACGTTTGACAATTCAACTAGTTACTATTAAAAATAAATCATGAAGAAGAGTCGAACGAACATACCGAGAGACCAGAGCGGGTCAACCTCCCGCAAGCCTCATAAGAGCGCTAACCCCCGCCGGCTGTACCCCCAGACTCAAAAACCTAACTACGCTCATGGCGCTCCAAATATTGATCCCGGGAGTCCATCAGGCCATGATATTAATACCAATAATCAGTACGGGTCTCTCGAGGATCTCAACTCGACCAGCACCCATGTTGGTGTCAATATGACTGGGAGTCAGACCTTTAGTTCAACGCAAATCGGTGAAGGGAGCCTTCCCGTAAACCGCTTCACCGGCCTTGGATTCGCTCCCCTCCGCGACGGGGACGTGCAGTATGGAACGAGCTTCGACTTTCATTTATCAGGGGGGTCATCCGACTCCTATCCGAGTTCTGGTATACCTTCGTTATACCAAATAGCCAACACGAGCGCCACCGCTGATGACAATGATACCTGGGGTGGACCGTATCCAAACGATATTTCCTTAACAGGCGCATATCCAGACTCCGCCTCCATCGCTAACTCAGATCCGTACGGGCGGTCGGTATCCTATACGCAGAGCGATAACCAAAGGCTTGGTAGCTATGGTGCAGCGGTAATATATCCGCCGCCGGCGTCCAATGCACAAAACAGTTATGATGACACGATGGGGATGGATGACGGGTCTGGTCAGTTATCAGGCCAATATACTTATTACATAGAGAACCCACCAGAGTTCACTGACCCGGGAAATCCTCCGTCCGAGCGACGTTCATCTATCGAGAACCATCAGGGTTCTGGCGATGAGTAAGTCTGGAAAGCCCATTGGGGATGATACCAACTAATTCTTGAAAGGGACTCAACTGGCCAGACCGCTCAAGAGAACCGCGAAACGGGACAGTACGAGAACCGGCGACCCGCCGAAGAAAACAAATACCGGGAAAAGAGCATCGAATGTTTTGTTAACGGCGAAGGGCCCTGGGTTTATCCCCTGTACAGGCAACCTCAGCAGGGACAATGAGCCCATGCAGAGAAGAAAGAGCCTCTCCGTCAAAGACGTAATATCTTATTCGGAAGAGTCGAAGCAGCACGACTTTGGAATCCTTGTGATGATGGACACGTCGCCATGTCTACTTTGCGAGAGCAAACACCGCTATGTAACTGGATTTGGGAGTCGAAAACTGCTGTGGAGGACACCACTTGTTTGAGTAGAAAAGATGCGCTTCTAGGTGTATCTAGGTAGTAATAGAAATCTCCAAGATTTTTTTTTTCTCAAGACACCCATACCCGCCACCCCTAATATAAAAACGAGAAGTGTAAATGAGATTGGCTTATCGCCGCCGCCACTTCCGTATGGGCGACGCTCTCTCAAGGCATCTATCATGCGCCCTTCCACGAACCAATAGCTAAAGGGTAACCAATAATCCCCTCCTAATGGCTTAGGATTCTGAACACAGCTTTTTATCATTGAACGTAAGTGATTCATAAGCATAGCATACTACTGATACGCGGGTGTGTAGGATCTATATCCAACCAGATACCCATGAAACACCTCCCGGTCAATGCACATACCCTACACGTGGGTATGACCGACGATATACATCATAGCCGTCCCCAGTGTGGCGCATACACGGGAACCCCTTTCACTTATATCTGATGCCTATATTTTCAGCTTTAGCATTTTCCGAGAAGGCAAATGCCATGCCTCTGAGACTTGAAAGAAAATTCCAGGATCTGACGCAAGCCACATCATCACCAACAGGTGGTTTCGCTTTGGAGCGCGCACAGCCACCGTTGCAGCCAAGTACGTTGAAACCCAGCCAATCGAAAAAAAGAGAGCCAATAAGCTGAGCCTCGGGATTCTTAAGAGAATCTCACCATATTAGAAAAACAGTCGACGGTCATGCCGTTTATGTCCTAAACAACGATATTTCCAAAGCCATTCTAAGACTTTGATTGATCGTGGAGTCGCGCACCTGAGCCACGCTAATGTCGTAAGCATTGGGAGATAACAGGGCTTTAAGGGGGTCTCCTGTATTATAACCAACCACAAGACCGCTCGAAGGACTAGACTCAACACTGAATACGAAAATGAACCGAGACAAAAAAAAAAGAGACAACTTTCGAATTGACCAACCAGACCATGCTTTAGGAACGAGTGTGTGTTAAGGAAATATAGAAGGCCGACATTGCGATGAAGTTTAAGTTGGCTGTGGTCTATAAGCGCTAGGGCATATGAACTTAAGAACGAGAAAGTCGACGAAGTTGAATTAAGCTCATGTCAGAGTGGATTCAATATGTCCCCACGACGCGCATTCTCATAGGGGGAAGGGAGACCCTAGGCGGGCGATCCTAGTAGTTACTGGAACGGAAATGCAATATATCCCTAAAGTAACCCTTGGCAACCCCTTTCTGGGTTCCGTCGTAAGACGGGTTCTGGCTGCAACGGAAAGAAACGGGAAGCACATGTTGGGTATTTTCTCCTCTACCCGATTCCCCTATTATAAAATCCGTAGTTGCTAGTGCTGATAATTCGAATGTCTGTTATATTATGGACTAGGACTTACTTGCGAACTCGGTCAAGCTTATTGCCCCTTCTAGACCCGGCGATTCAGCTGAGCAGCAAAGTACTACCTAGGTATAGCAACTAGTTATTAAGCTATTCATTACTATTAGGGCTTATTTTTGAAAACTCTAAGAGAATGAGTGGCCCGGGTATAAGCAGAGACTCAACATTATAATACCCCTTTCACCGACTTCGGATACAAGCTGTTGAGGTGCAGGGTGGGAAATTGAGTCCATTCGGAGCCATGATAGATACCAATACCTAGGAGGGTAGTGCTGGGGGCCATGATACCTAACCCGGAAATTTCCGGAATTCGTTATTGTTAGTTAGAGTGGTATTCTTGTTAAAGTTCTACTGCAAGGCTAAACTTTCACAGACTACCTAGGTACTTAGGAGCATGAATGTATCACCCAAATATCACAAGGATGTATACTGACTGAGTCGAATACAGTGCCAAGCCGCTGACCAGTACCAGTGAGAACGTCTAAGGTGTGAATATACCTAGGTAGGTAGGTAAAAAGATATATACAGCATATTAAGGCCTAAGGCTATGCCTGGCCTGGGTATCGAAGGCTTAATATAGTGCAACTAAAGGCAGCATTGGGGGCCAACTGCTGCTATGGAATTTTACAACGGCGGAGATATTTCTGATAACCTCATAGCCTCGCGTAACTAGGTGGCATAAGGTCTACTTGTGTATAAGTATATCCCCATACGATAACATCATGTTAGAAGCCCCTGACTAAGCCGAATTGTGGCGGCAGACCGTAGACGAGGTAGAAACCTGATACACTCACTACATACATTAAATAACTTTCCCATGTTCAATTATAACCTATTCAACCGTTAATTACACCCAGGATATTTCCTAACGCCGGGGGGGTGCTATGATTTTCACCAGCCTTAGTCCCTTACCTCCAAGGACAAATAGAAACTCCCTGTCCATAAAACGACGGCTTTTAAAGGCTAACACATATCTAAGATCTATTAAACAACCTTTGGACCAGTCCAAATTTAATAATTCGGGCTCATCCTCAACTACAGAGCCGACCTATATAATCAGAACATGGTAAGTCGAAGTAGCAGTGATTCAAAAGTGTTGAAAGGATGAGGTGAATTACATACCTGTAAAATATTATGACAACAAGTTGGAATTTACTTTAGATCATTGTCGAGTTGCTAGCAACTAAACTTGATCCTGTTCCCTAAGTGGGTATTCGATGGGAAAAGGCCTGTAACATATTTTGACATTTCATTAATCAAGTTCATATGGCAAGGTCCTAACGTTATATAAAAAAGAAAAAGAAAACAATCTCTTTATAGTTTTCGCTATACATGGACTGAAGCTTACCTACCTCATAGAGGACTTACGTACAAAAGCGCCCCGCTATTCGACCCAATTAACCTTAAATGCTAGGTACCTAGGTACACTTAATTATTCACTTATCTGTTGAACTTTAAAACATTCCCCATTCCCAATTCTCATTTCTATCAACCACGCTTCTCCCAATTTACACCTCCGACAGTTCATCTTCAGACAAATCAACCCAACCCAATCCGCACCTACATTAATCCCAATCACACCTTTGGAAGTCATGGGATCGAAGCGCACTGCCGAAAATGATGGCGAGGAGGAGCAGCTACCTAGAAAACTTCGTCGTCAGCGATTCTCCAACTCCGTACGATCGACGATATTTGCGAGCTCGACTTACGGCCAGCGATCAGTATTCGGTGACTCTGAATGTCTAACAACCGTACCGCCCGAGGATAGCGACCTAGACTGCGAAGATGACGCCGAAGCTCTAGCATATCTCAAGTCCGTGCGGTAAGATTTATCCCTCCTTATTTTCATCCATCTTCCATCTCCAGAACTCGCAAGGCTAAACCGGAAATCTTGGCTCTCTTTAGGTGATTGATACTGATACGGTGAGTATAGAGTGCAAGCATCTGCAATTCCACATGTTATGGTCGCAAGTAAAGCTGGTCCGCAACCACCCAAGGCTCTACAGCAGTCTACAGAAGGTCCGAGAGAACAGCAACAAGACGGCGACGAGGAACCTATCGACCGCAGCATATATAAAGACGGTCGAGGCGATTTCAGAGGTTACTATCACGATGGAGCGTATATCGCATACCCACCAGGTTATTTTGACGAAGACGAAGACGAAGACGAGGAAGAAGATGAAGACGAATATTGCGATGAGGATTATGATGGTGAGGAGGGCGAAGGGCAAGAGGACCAAGAACTAGGATACGACGATGAGAGCGATTCCGAATGGAGCGAAGGCAGGCCGCGCAATAGCAATTCCGACGAGATCCGCGAGGCGTACTTCCAATCCCTTACAAACCAGTTCCTAGCTCTACGCGAGGTCCTGCAAGCCGAGCCGCCGGAACACCTGTTAAATACTCTTCCCAGGTCGAATCCTATTGACGTAGGCGAGTTCGGACCTAGATCTGATACGTTCGCGAAGTGGTCTGGCCGACTCCGGGGCACGGACCCGTTGCCTGCCCAGATTGCTGGTATGCACAAGGACGGCGTTATGCGTCTACTACGTATTATCCTCGGCGGCAAGTTTCTGCGCAAGAACCAGGAGCTCCGCGAACGCACCAGTAGATGGATCTGGGCGCTCCTCGCGCGTCTTCCCGATAAAGGCGAGCTCGACTACCAGGAGATCGGCTGGATACGCGAGTTGGGCAAGAGAGCGGTTCTGCTCATGGTCAGCCTGGCCGAGATGGAGGTCCTGAAGGAACATTATGATGTGGGGGACAGTACTGCCGAAAGCCAGGGCGAAGTCGAAGTTGACGAAGGCATTGAAGAGATGAGCCAAGGCGAATGCTGCGATTACGAGGATATTGATACCGACGTCAATGACCCCGAACCCCACCGTCGTGGCCCGGGTCAACCCCCAGGCGGTAGGGTCCCTAAACTTGCGTCTTCTGATTGCGCAGTTGGGTCTGGGGCCGACATAGACAGCAATGTTCCCAATACAAACGGAACTGTCGGGACCAAGGCGCTACGTGAGGACGAAGCAACAGAAGTATCAGACGTCGAGATGGAGATCGAGTCAGAAGAGGAGGAGGATGGGGAAGTATCCGACGCACCCCAGCAGCAAACAGAACCCACGGCTGACATAGAGAGGGCCAAGGCCCGTTTGCTCGAACAGCTCAACAGCACTGCCGCCGAGAACGGCGACGTTCCGGCAGAGGAAGATCTGCCCACTACGGCGTTAGAAGAGGAGGCATTCCGCGCCCTCGAGGCTGAAGAAGAGGAAGCGAAGACGGGGCAGCTTCGCAGGGCCAGAGCCAACGAGCGCGTGACTCTAAATATGATCCTTACTGTAGCCGGTGAGTTCTATGGACAGCGCGACCTTTTGGAATTCCGGGATCCGTTTGGAGGATTTCAGGTCGAGTAAGTGAGAGCACGTATTTGTGTGGACTGTAGATATACGATTAGAGACTTGCTCTATTCGCTCATGTGTTCTTGGACCTAAAGGTTTATAATAGCTACCATTCTAGATAAATAATAATAAATACAAGCATAGTAATTTCTACACGGCTAGGTACCTATGCATCTACTAGTTTACGAGGTATAGACTGGTTTGACAATTTAACAACTTTTTATATTATGCTGCAAACTACCTTATCCTCCTCGCATATGGAGATAAGTAAAACAACATTCGGTTGCACGCACTAGCTTCCTCTGGGTGTGCCCCCTTCGTCTAGGTATCGTTCTCATTATGATACAGAATGTATGCAGTGCGACGCAAGCAAGGTAAAACATCGTCTCAAGTGGTGCAAGCAAGGTAAATCCTCCCGCATAATGCCGAGTGAGTCCCATAAAACAAGCCATGCAGCCCCCGCTAGAAACGCCGGTCCGCCCATGACAATTCCGAAAAATAATACAAAACCACTGCCTAGTATTTGTCTTCGTCTTCGTCTCATTATTCCATATTCCCATTCTCGCGTTCTTGCTGCTGCTGTTGCTGCTTGCTCTTCTGGGTATCCCAATCGTAAAAACCAAATCAATCAATACGCAAGGCAAAAACAACTTTTCGTACCTCCCACCCTCCACCTTTTTTCACAGCTTAAACATCACTCATCTCGACTTCCCAACCGCGCGAAGCGTCTTCGCATCCAAGGTCAGGCGTACCGACAAGGAAGTCTGCTTCTCCGAAGTCCATGCCGTCGACACTGCCTACCACTCGGACGTTGTCTTGTGCTCCTGCTAGCTTGGTCCGTCGAAACTTGCCCTTCCGCGGTATCGCTATGACGCGGCCGTTGGTCGCGCCCCACCCAGCGGGTGCTACGCTTCGCGGACTGACCTCGCCGTCAAACCGATCGCTCCACACACGCGGATTGAAGTTAGGGTTGAGACAGCCCGGGGTCTGGGGCGTCTCGTCTTCATCCTCGGTGTACGAACGCTTGCGGGTCCGCATACGGGAGATGCTTGAACCAGTACTGTCGACAGAGTTCTGGCTACTCGTCAGGCCAGGAACAGCACCGTAAATCCTCTCATCGAGAGGCTCGTCAAGAGGCTGGCCGTTGAGGCTGATAAGCTCGTCAAGCGTCATTGAAGGAAAAATCGAGTCTGTATCCTCAGGTTGCGTCGCTAAACCGCCGACCTTATTGATCCCGCAGAAGGGAAGGAGTTCTCGGGGCGTCGAAATGGCGTTGGCACGTGATCGACCCTCGCCCATCGTCGCTGCAGAGGAGCCGTAACTATTATTACATGTACTGTTACTGTGGCTATTGTTCCGCTCGTCCCAGAGTCCGAAAGCGGTGTAATTTCCTGTCTTGTAGCCTTCGGGGACGGACTTGCGCACTCGCATGCCGACCGAGAGAAGATTCGCTTGCACCGACGCGGGAAGAGGGGGACTAACGAGACGATCAGACGTATGATGCGCCCATGAGCTAGTGTGATTGATGGAAGAGTTGTCGGGATGTTGGGAAGTGAAGAACGAGGTAATCTGTCGCTGCGCAGGATTGCTTGCTGCGCCTGCGAACTGGCGCTTTGTTCGCGGGGTCGACATAACTGTGAGGGAGGAGGTGGATAGGGTATTACGTGTCGTATGTGAAGCCAGGCCCACTAGGACCAAATATAGAATTTCCTCAGATCTGATAAAATAAGAAGCGCCGGGGGAGGATCTGGCTCTGTTGGTTTAAATTATCGCGATGACGCAATGTGGGATATCCAAACACTCGATGGATGCAGTTGGGAAAGTGAGTAGAGGAAATGGGTATTAAGAAGCGAAAAAGTCGAATCGAGAATTGAAGGTGATGCGATAAAAGAAAGGTGCTTTTTCTAATGCCCGATGGGTGTTGTTTCATGTGTTAAAAAGATGGAAAGAAGGAGGAATTGTAAGAAAGTGTGAGAGAGGTTGGGTAATCTGGGGCTAATCGGCCGATAGCTAAACTTGGAAGTGGGGAGGCTGCACGATGCGCGTAATGGCCATTCCCCGAACCGTGTTTTGACGCGTTTAATGGAAACCTTGGCGTTAACCTTACTTCTAGGTACCTAAGTACCTACCGAGGAACCTGGATGGAACCTTTAGTAAGGTCGACTTTTTCATAACGGGTTAGTTCCATTTCGCTTACTCATGCCATATGAATGGTGATGATTGCCTGTAGTGGCTTGAAGTCTTCCCCTAGTTATCCTTGGTGATCCCAGTATCGAACTACAGGACGGGAGAATAATAATATTTTGTGACTGAGCATCACAAGTGAATATTGATTTCTCCCGTCGAGAAGTCCGAAATTTAAATATAGCAACCAATTACTGCCTACCTAATAAATTGTGTAAAATAATAGGTGTAATATACGTATCACCGCATCTTAATTTGCTGACAAGATGTATTCGCTTTACGGTCATAATACGATAGTAAGGAACCTAAGGTAGTCTACGAGCCCAACGAAACCTATGGACTGGGTAATAGCACACTCCATAGTAGGAATTATAGAAAACGAACGTACTACAGACAAGACCACAGCTTCAGTCAAAACACACTCCGTTCACACAAGTCACGGTCTACATGCTACAACATTCTATCATGAAACATCTGGAAATGGTGGATATCAGTTGTCACAGTGGGTAGGACGTCCAAAAAAAAAAGGCTAGTGGAACCATGTGAATTTCGCCTAATGCAGTGAAAACAACACTCACTACGGTTGGGTATGTAGCGATCCTCAATCAACGTTCCACGTCCTCACATCTAGAGACATTACCCTTTGCAGAGATAAGTCTAACAAGATGCTCATGTGGAAAGCTATTTCCAGCTATCCACCCATACAGGATAAACCATCCTGCTTATGTCTGAAGGTGACGACTTCGTAATACACAAGGCGAGAAAACGAGGAAAAATCATTCGTAGCGAAACGGATGATGCAAGATATCAGGACCCCAAACGCCCCTCTTGTATTAAGGTTCTTTTTGGTATCCGTCGTCTATCTGCAAAGACGTAGAGGTCCGTAAAAGTCGAGTATGTCCGGAAGACAAGATGCCAAGTTTATTTTTTTCATGCGCCCATTCCGTCGAGTACCTTGCAGATATCCGAACCATACCATGAAGTCGTAACCTATGCCCAAGAACGAAGAAAATACGAGACGAAATCCTCTACTTTCTTCGGAAAGAGCAGCCCTCAGTCAATCGAGCCTTGCCACCAGTAGGTTGGCAAAGGACGGTGGTGCAGCCTTGGCAGATAACGACGGTCTGAGCGTGGGAGAACACGGTGGTGATAGTGAAGCAACCGGGGCACTTGACGTCCATGAAGAAAGATCGGGGGCTGGGCACCAGGGTCTATTTAATGTTATTAGTATTATACGGTCTGAAGAGTCAAGTTGGTATCGTACCTTGAGCTTGTGCTTCTTGGCCTCAGCAGCCGGGCTAGGGTTGAGAAGGTCAACGGCGAGAACCTTGAAAAATTTTTGTCAGCATCAGGGCACCACTTGTGAACGAGTATCCTAGCATCCGTCCGTCTATCGAAGCCGCAGTCAGACCGTATCCATCATCGGATAAAAACATTCGTTCTGAACATCGTGTGTCTAGACATATGTGAAGACATATTGCCGATGTTGGTGTTGATATTGCCGTGTGAAAATCGATTTATGAAACGAAAGTTACGGGCGACCGGTCGACGACATGACAGAGAACGTAAACACATAAAGTTAAGGTTCATTTAAACTTACCATCTTGTCTAATTGTCACAAGAAATGTCTTGATGGATGAGTTGGCAAGCGAAATATCGGCTGGCGAAATCTGAAGATGGAGTTGATGGCAGATTTTGGCTGTGCTTGCGAACAACGATGGTTGAGGTAGTTAAGAGATTGAGGGGAAGGTCGTGTGTGTGTCCTCGAGATAAAAGTTCGCTTGGTAAATTTTGGGGAGGCGGATTTTGATTCGACGGACTTCTTCTGGTGTGCAGGAGGCGAAACTAACTAAGATCCTTTTAGTTTAGCCCAATCAGGCTTAGTAGTGAGGAGGGCTAGGGCTTTTATTGACCCACCTTTCTGGCTGGAGCCTGGCGAGCTGGAAGGACTGATCAAAAAGCCAAGATCTTTTCAAGGTGTGCACCTGGCAGAGCTTGACTGTCAGCTGGCAGCTAAATTCATGCGATTTCATCATCTTCGCTGTTTTGGCAAAGCCCCCCCACTTATAGCACTTGAAGGGGTCGATTCTGGTTCAAGCTTGAATCACGTTGGTGAGGTACGTAACACGGCATCAGGCACCCTCTAAAACTCAAGTTGCATATCAAGACGACCTTAGAGTATCTCATCATCCTGCTTTGTTAAATACGCTCCTCAATATTGTGTATTTTTACTTCACTCTATCTTACCGTCGGATAACCCACGATTACGGATTGCATTAAATTCAATTAATATGGCCGCACCAACAGATCAGAGAATAGCTGTTCCTATTGATGATCCAAATGCGGATACCGAATGGTACGTCTGATTCAGAAAGAACTCGCTTCTTGCCAAAGTGCTTATCTCATAAACTACGATAGGAATGATATCCTCCGTAAACATGGCGTCATACCTGAAAAGCCCCCATCCCCTACGCCCATGATAGAAGAAGCTTTACTCGAAGCCCAACGAATAGCGCATGAGAACAGACTGGAAGGGAAAGAGCTTGATGAGCTTGACGCACTAGAAGACGAAGAAGATGAAGCTTTTCTAGAACAGTACCGACAGAAGCGAATGCAAGAGTTAAATAAATTGACGAAAAAGTCAGTACACGGCACGGTCTATCCGATATCTAAACCAGAGTACTCGCGCGAAGTAACAGAAGCTTCACATAAGGGCCCCGTTTTTGTGAATCTCACATCCTCACTTGGTACAAACGTCGAATCGAGAGTTTTATCAGAACTTTGGAGGCAAGCAGCGAAGGAATACGGTGATATTAAATTCTGCGAAATTCGAGCGGACAAGGCCATCGAGAATTACCCAGATCGCAACTGCCCGACTATTCTTGTATATAAGAATGGTGATATCGTGAAGCAAATAGTCACTCTCGTCACTGTTGGTGGCGTGCGAATGAGCATGCTGGATATCGATAAGTTGCTAGTTGAGGTCGGCGCTGTGGATGAGAAAGACATGAGGGTAGTAAAAAGGAAGAGGGACGCCGAGGACGCAAGAGAAGAGCAACTGATGAGCAAAGGGATCAAGAGTGGGAATTTGAGACATGCAACTGTTAACGATGATGACGATGATGATGATTGGGATTGAGAGAGCATACGAATATGCGGGTCATATCGCTTTGGTGTTACCAAATCACCCAGGCAGGATAATTCACATCACAGATCGGCGGAGTATGAATACACACCTCTTACGATGAAGCTACCTATATACAGGGTCAGTCCCGTTGGTGACTCCCGGGGAATATGGTAGTTGATCTGATATAAGTCAGTTCTAGAACCCTGATAATGCTGATAATGGGGCCCGGATGAATTAGTGGAGAAAAAGGCTGGCTATTCTAAACGATCTTATCTATGTCGCTATTTCTAGACAGACCTAGTCGAAACGTGCATAAAAGCTGGGTGTTAAGTTGGTTTCGACAAAACAGGATCCGGGATAGAAAAGTTGTCAACGAATCGAATTTAATTGAACCGGACCCTTGGGACAGCGGGTTACATGTACAGGGGTTTTAGTCCCGCCATTGCAGAGCCGCGCTTGCTAGTTAAGGAAAGTGGGTCTTCGCGTTTGAAGACGTGACATGACGCGCCTACTTACGTATTTGACCAGCGAAGCGTCTCGCTAATATTTACTTCAAACTAAAAAGATTCAAGTATAATTTAAGTCAATTCGTATATTCTTCAAGCATTAGATTCTATAACCAATTCCCTTAAAATCCGAATTATACACACATCAGATATATAACAATTATCACACCCCATCGCAATTATGGATGACGAAGAGCCTACCTTACCAAAGCTCCCCGCAGTGTCTTGGGACTCTCACACCCAGACTTTTACTAACACGCGAAAACGCGCTCGCGACCAATCACTTGCGCCACCTGTATATACTAACTCAAGCGACCCTGCTGTTTTCTCCAGCGATGATGATCCTCATGTGGAGAATTATACCCAGGGAAGACATAGAAAGAAGCGTTATGTCGGCACCTGGTTTCAGCAGCACCCCGCCTCGTCTGATTCGACGTTTTCCGAGGCGGCACGACCCTTGCCAAAAGCAAAAAGAACTTTTGAGCGGCAATTCGATAGTGGAGTCTGGATGGGAAGCGATATTTCTGTGGATACGGATGACGATACCGTTACTGAAATGGATTTGCCTGCCCTGCCTAAGCTACCACAACCGAGACATGTTGGAGCCGTTCCGGTAATCTCTCCTAGTGAAGCAGTCGCTCGGCGGGTGATCCAGAATGCTATTGATTCCGGAGTCACAGCCATAGACCTATCGTGAGTGGCCTTTCTGGACCGCTATAAAATGCCATACATATAGGTGCTAATTAACTGTAGGTCCTCTCAGATTGATAGCATCTCTAATGCGACCATATCGCAGATTTCTATGCTTGACACTGTCCCACTTAACGCTTATAGTTTTCTATTTCATCCTAAGGAACGGTCTATTCATCTTTTCTTATCTAACAACCCTCTTTCGCGTGCTCCTGGGGCTATTTTCAATCTGGAGAATTTGACTTTGCTCACTTTACGGAACACCAATATTACTGAGCTTCCGCCTAGTATTGGAAAACTTCGTAACCTGCAAACCCTCAATATATCCCTTACGCGCCTTCAGTATCTACCGGGTGAGTTGCTAGATCTATTAAAATATCCTAGCAAGCTTGAAACCTTGAAAATACATCCAAACCCCTTTTTGCTGCCAGATGATCCCGATCCCACTATTGTTATCGACAACGTCTGGGATGAATCAAAGTTTGAGCACGCGGTACTCCTTCAGGACCAATTGAGGCAATCTGACGGCAGAATAATACGATTCTGGCTTGACAAGCAATACGACTCTACCGTTCAATCTGAGCCGCATTCTAGGAAAGGGCTGCATGACCCTTTCTGGGAGGTGGTTACACTCGCGCGGACACCAGTACAATACAGTGATAGTCGAGGGGCCGTAATCTCTACATATAAGCTGCCTATCTCCAAGTCAACTACCGCAGACAGTCCAGTGTACGATAACATGGACCATCCGACCAGCATCATCCAAACTGAAGACCTCCGCTCATCGCCAGAGCTCCCGAGACTTAGGCGAAGTCGGTCCTCTTCGGTCGACGGCCAAAGCCGAGTGCCTTCGCTACTTGAATTGGCTCTCCAGTCTTGCCTAAGATCCGGACGGCTACATGATCTACCATCGTACCTCCCACCTAACGCGCCCCCGCACTTTACAGAATTATTCTATCAGCTTGCCGATCGGAGCGAGCAGAACGCCGACTCCGGCGACTTGCCCTGCTCGATATGTGGACGACGAGTCGCGGTGCCGTTGACGGAGTGGATCGAATGGTGGGCAATTTCTCGCATCGGGATCAACGACACGACACAGGAGTTATATAAGGAGCGTATGAGCTCAGGGGATAGAGAGAGGGTAGTCCCATTTACGATGAGAGGTTGCTCTTGGAAGTGTCTACCAAAGGCGATGAAGCCGGGACAACGACATCGAGGGACGGTTAGGTGGGGGTTTGATGAAACGTACGTACCTGTGAACTCGATATGAATTAAGAAACAGTGTACATCGCCAATGTAAATTCTTCAGCAACTTGTTACGCATGTATGAGCTGGTACTGCCCTGTATTGCTTAGTCTTGTTGATTAACGTAGCTTGTCGTTTCGTAGCTTAAGTTTCGAGTCAGCAATTGATACGGAGTACTAAGGTAACCTACCGTCTTTTAAAGACCTTCATCTATAACACACCTAAAATTAGCCCCTGGAGAATGCTTGTAGTCCTAATACGCCCTCCAAGTATCAACAATATGTGGTGTGCCCCTTTTTGGGCATAGTTATGAGTTTGCTATATACTGCAGCGACATAGTTTAAATTATAACCTAGCACATATGATATATGCGAGCTACGTAATTGTAGAAAAAATTAGTTTTCCAAGATAGTCAACTCATAGATGGATACTGTTGCGCTTCGTCTCTGAGAGTAGTAGACATCACATTCGCCCGCATCAAAGTTTAACTAGTACGCACTGTTGTATCTGATCGGTTGAAGTTGGCTCTGTGATTTACTTAGTCTTACCATTCCTCAAAGGTGCATTGGATCTCGTCTTAAGTCCCAATTTGTCTACTTTTAGCAACGTCATAGCACTATAGTCGCTCTTAGTAGTAATCGAGCAACTAGACGGCTATATTTGCGATCAAGATGCTTCCCTATCCGACGAATCCGGACAGATAGATATGTATGCTGCCGCATATCCGGGATTGAGGTTGCTACATAGACTTCTTCGGCGCCATGCGGTGTTACCCCAATAAGCACACACACATACGGCATGGGCCGCCCAAAATGTGACCTTACGATACCGGGAAACCTTCGGCTGGGTTATCGCCTTGCGCGTAAGGCAAACCTGCAAGTCTCGGGGCTAAGGGCCGCACATATTGAATCAGTAAACGCGAGTTCTGCACTCCGATACAGTACTCGATATGCAAATTATTGCACGTGGGTGTACACGATGTCCCACTATATATTAAGTACCTACCTACCTAGGTAGATATAGAACCAATGTGTTTTAAGTTCTTCATTCTATCCTGGGTCTTGTTTACTCGTTTTCCCCTCATACCCGCTCCTCGGATATACTCGGAGCATACAAGGTCTTAGTTCCCGCCGAACCGGCAGCACTATTGTAGCCGGGGGGAGTATGTCAAGGAGCGGCCTTATCGGAGTTATCAGACGAGACGGGTGTAACTAACAGGGGAGAAAAACACCAGCGTGGTAAGAAATCGGCAAACCGCAGCGAGGCAAACAGCCGCCGCGGTGTTTGCTCCGGGGATGCCCATCCCACCGATCCATCCATCCATTCATGACACGATGATCAGCAAGTTCGTACGATGAGTTCTTTTTTCTTTTCTAGAAGGGGAAAGTTTTCTACATAGGTAGATACCGTAAGTAACTATAATATTATGTAAATCGGACCTTATGACTAGAAACGGAACCCCTGGCTCGGGCGGGTCCTACAACTAGAAGATTCGCTTTTTGTTCTCTCTTCCATTCGGGCTCAGTGCGGCTCGTCGGTGGTTGGTTCGAGCCGGGGGTTTGTGGGTTGTTGTTTGGACGTGACCGATTCGATCATCCGACGTTTCCGAATCTTTGGGAGAGTTTATCTGCCGGCCAGGATGTGTAAGTTAGGTATTAGGTATGATGGATGCATGCTAGGTAAAACTACCTTGTCCAGCTTGTATGCAGGACTCTATACAGTATGCATGCAAGCACATACTGTTTATAAGAAGGAATGCGCTTTTGCAGCGGGAGGATTGAAGATGTTTGGTCACGTCGCTTATGCAGTGATACGCCAAGTTTACCGTTCCGCTGTCTGTCATAATACGCATATAGGTAGTCATCTACTTGTATATATCTTCTCTTGTTTTTACTTCGCTAACTATTCCTCTTTTCCTAAGACGTCATACTCTCATGTTTTCAATATTGCACGTATAAGCCAAGCTAGAAGCAATTCCCGTAGCGCACAGGTATAATAGCTTATAGAAATCTATACAATTCTTTTATGCTCTCTCCGAATCCCGACTGTCTCCGGCTAAGGTATACCACTAGAGAAATATAAGTGTTCTTGGCGTCGCATGGGGGCTTTCAAAGAAAAGCTTGTGCTGTCAGCCCTGTGCATTGGCATTTCTTTCCTCGGCCTAAGCCGTTAACGCCTAACCCAACTACTAACTTACCCGAACTTTGAAGAATACTAACCCTAATACGGGAAGACTGGTGCGCCGCAATAGGCAAGAAGCTCTTGTTAATGGTTCGTTCCATCTACATCCCACTTGAGATATGAATAGCCGCCAATGCTTAGCTCCATTCATCTTTTGTATGTCAGCATGTAATACATGGCATAATACATCGCTTAAGCGGTTGCCTTACTATTTATCATGCAGATGCAGAAGGCGGCATCATCGCTTATCAATATTCACTGAGCTTCCATGCCGTGATCTACCACTCTAACCCCGGATCATCACGATAGGGAGTGGAACTCGAATTCCCAATTCAGTCGGCAGGATTAGGACGTAGCACGCTAGACACTTGATAAGATGCATTAATAAGACATTGCTATTCCCAAATAAGGAGAAGGGTAAATAAAGTAAGTCACCAACCCCTCGCTAATGGAGGTTTAGAAATGAAGTGGGAATAAGAGAAGGAAAAAGAAAGAGCCTCAGCCCGATAGTGCCGAACCAGCGATGAGTTTTTTTTAGGCGATATGCGGAACTCCGAATGGGGGGCCCTTGTTTTCTTTCATTACCTATTTTGTTCTAATTCTTCTCTTCGTCTTACATGCCTAGGTACATTGGAAGTAAGTCTTCGTATCGTTATTCGCTCACCTGACGACTTTCATATAACCGCAAGGCTACCAATTCATGACATGGGGTCAATGGAGATAGATGCCAATGATAGCTCACATGAACCAAAAGTCAGGTCGTTTAAAAAAAAAAAAAAAAAAAAAAAAATCCTGCCGGCAACGGGCTAAAATATCACCCTTACCCGTTAGCGTCCATGGATCGATGCATCGTAAGGCTCAAAAGATGCCGCATCCAGTGACAATTTGGTAAGAATGGGGTTGTCAAGTTAAAGGATGGGAATTCCGAGCGATCCGACGTTGTCGCTACCATCCATATCGTCGATCCGCCATCCCATTTTTCTTTCCCCTTCTTCATACCAGGTACCGCTGCTTACACACATATGCATACGCTTGTAGATGTACCTCATGCATACTAAGTATCTTACCTTACCTATCTACGTACTTTCTATGTCTGAGGTATTCTTTCCAATGTACCCACCCAGCGAGAGCATGACTCTTTCTCTCGATGTCACTGGCGCCTTGCCCGTTCTGAGTTCGAGTTCGAGTTCTAATGTTTATTAATATGCGCCAAGGGCCCCCCAGGGAATGTAAGGCCGAAATGCCAAAAGAAGCTTTCTCCTGTATTAAATATATACCTATTATATATCTCCTCCGTGATTCGCATTCCTTTGGTTATTATTCTTTTTTTTTTTCCCTCTCACTGGCTCGTCCCAGACTGTGTAGCCAAGGTTGCTTGGGCCTCGGTATCATCCTTATCCTCATCCTCATCATCCTCATCGCTATACACTAGTGCCCACCACGCGTAGTCCTCCACCAAAATAGCTATAGCTATAGCTTACAAACAAACTACTATATATCAGTATAACTAGCAGTATACCACTATACGCTTATTATTCTTAGCAATATGTCGTCATCACCATCCACAATCGAGGCTTTCGCCCGCTGGGCCCGCCTCAAGAAGTACCGTATCGAAGTCACCTACGGCGTGTACGTCTTCACGCCCGTCGAGAAGGCCGTCTTCTGGACCATCTTCTGCTTCCTCTTCACCACCATCTCCTTTGCCGCCATCCTCTACACCCAGCGGAACGTCCTCCTGCTGCTCCGATACGCCTCCTTCTACGTCAGCGGCGCGGAAGCTGGTGCCGCTGGTAGTGCTGGCAGTGCTGCTATCAACGTGGTTTCTGGCTTGCTGTTCCCTAGGAGCGACGCCTCGTTGAGGATGGCGGCGGCGGCGGCGGGTTCCGGCATTAAGTCGGTAGCCGAGACTATGAGCAGCGCAGCCAACTCGCAGATCCCATAGTCATCCTGCCCTCCCTTTGATAGGAACAGCGTATGCATGGAATGGTGTTTTTTATCCTATTGGACGGGTATTTGGTGGTCGCACAGAAATATTGGATTTCCATGGCTTGCTGGGGTGAAAAGGGATGGAATCCTGGAGAACCTGGGTAGATGCCTAGGGGTACGATCAGATCTGAGACTACCGCTTTTATTACCCCCGCTCCCTATGCAATGCACATAAACCCACAAGCCGTGCGCAAGGGAGCCGGAAGTATCATGGCACAGGTCACATCACGCCGTTCCGTTGCACAACAGGACCGTGGAGAAAATCACGGAGGACAAAATGCGCCGCAATCACACTTCACCTCCCACGGCTTTTTGGCGTTATGAATAAGTATATCGGGTTGATGCCTCTGGACGTGTCCAGGAGTGAAACTGGAGGCATGAGTAAGCTAGCTATGATGGAGGCAGGAATAGGGGGCAGAAACGGTAAGGCGGAGGAGATTGGTTACGAATTATGGCTCGTGTCAACGGGTTCAACGACTTGCATGAGGGTGTTTTACGGTGTTTGACAATTTTTGAAAACCTCATTCTTTTCTTTCGGGGTGGTCGAAAAAGTCCTCTAGACTTCATTGCATAGGGGTTGGTGATTTTGGGTATACCCTCGTTCGAAGGCGTTTTCAAAGTTTTGGTGCAATACCCCCTTCTGCCTTTCAGCACGGTATAGCGGATACTCCTTCTCTTTTCAAATCCTATTGATATTTTTATCTCTCAAGAATATACTTATTTATGAATATCGTGATATGCTAACGTCTCCGATAAGAACAAAAGCCTGATTGTAAAAGAAAGAAAAGAAAGCGATAAAAACGCACTCATATGCAATGCCGCCCACCCAGATCTAGCCTTATATACCCTTCTATTTCGATGCCGTGCCCAGCTGTTCCTTCGCGATATCTCTCAGTTTAAACTTCTGTATCTTCCCACTGGCCGTCTTGGGGAACTCATCGGCCCAAAAGACGTATTTTGGTACCAGATGACCCGAAAGCTGATTTCTGACCCAATCTCTTACCTCATCCTTGGATAACGCCTCGCCTCTACTTCCATCCACCTCGCCGTCTTCTAGTGTCTTAACCCCCGTATGCGCGGCTACAAACGCGCCGACAACTTCACCATATCGCTCATCCGACACCCCTACAACGCTAGCCTCTCGGACGAGTGGGTGTCTTGCTAGGGAGACCTCGATCTCGAGGGGGTGTATATTCTCTCCACCCCTGATAATTAAATCCTTGATGCGGCCTGTAATCTCAACAAATCCGTCCTGATCCATGCGCGCCTCATCACCAGTGTACATCCACAACCTCCCGTCCTGATCCTCGGTCAAATCCTCACGTGTCCGCGCCTCATCGTTCCAATATCCCTTCATGAGCAGGTATCCCGACACAGCCAGTTCGCCGCACTTCCCCCGCGGCACGATTCGCGACCGATCCCCCGGCGCGACGACCTTGACGGCCGTATGCGGCATCGCGCGGCCCACCGTGCTCGTGCGTCTGTCGTCCGGGTCCGTCGGCGCCGTCATGCAGCTCACGGGACTCGTCTCTGTCATGCCGTAGCAGATAACCAGGTCCCTCAGTCCCAACTTCTCGCGTAACTTGCGCATCAGCGGTTCCGGAACCGAGCTGCCGGCCGCAATGCCCTTGCGCAGATTGCTGAGGCCGCCGGGGGGCAGGCGCGCGGCGAAAGCCGGGTCGGCGAGGAGCTCGAGCTCGGCTGCGAACATGGTGGGTACGCCATATAGGCCCGTGGCGCGTAACTCCGCGGCGGCGTGTAGGGCCGCGCCCGGATCGAATGCGGGGCTGGGGAACGCGATGCAAGCTCCTGTCGTTGCGGTAGCCATGAATCCCAGAACGGAGCCGAAACAGTGGAATAGCGGCGGCGGGCACACTATTCGGTCGCTTGGATCAAGTCCCATGCGATTCGCGATTAGCCGGCCGTTGTTCAAGATGTTGGTGTGGCTCAGCATGGCTGCTTTTGGCATCGACGTTGTGCCTGAAGTGAATTGGATATTAATAGTTTCATCTGGGACGAGCGGAGCGTCTGGTTTTACGGAGCGGGAGAGAGAGGAAGATGAAGAGGAAGATTGAAAGAGCGTAGAATAGGGGGTTAATGCGCGGAGATCATGGAGAGGAGGAAAGCCGGAGAGGGGGTGCGAGAGCGTGTTATCGACTAGGACTATAGACTTGAGGGTGGGAACCGCAGATGATTCAACTTTATTGCTGGATAAGTTAGGTACGAGAGTGGATAAAAGGTCGTAGTTACTACGGCCGCGGCACGGCTTGTAAGCTAGATCTGTAACGGCAGCGATAATGAGGACCTCGACGCCAAGTCGGGACAGCGCGGCGCTGAGCTGGTAGGCGTTGAAAGTCGGATTGAGCGGAACTAGGATGGCACCCAGTTTGAAGATGGCGTATGTGAGGACTACGTACTCGGAGACGTTCCCCAAGCTCACTGCGACGCGGTCTCCTTTTTTCACACCAAGAGACCGTAGTGAGCGCGCGAGGATGTTCGATTGCGCATCGAGAGCCTCATATGTCAGAGTTGACGTCTGCGGGACAATGTCAAGAGATGGAGTCAGCAATGGCCTCATGTCGTTGGTTGTGGGAGACCGGAATACGGCTGCTGGCCGGTCGCCATACTCTGAGACTACCTCTGCGAAATGCTCCGGAATCGTGCACGTGAGCAATGGCGGCTATTAAATATTAGTATTAGTAGCATTCTCGGGCATTTCTTAGTATGGTGATATTATGACCTCTTCCATCCACGTGGTCATGTGAACCCTAAAAGAAGCCAGTAGCTTCTGAACCAAGAGGGTTGTCTTTGATACTGCTCTCCTTCTGCATGGGATATAACGATGGATGCATCGTACAGGACCCGTAACCACTCATCCAACTAAAACAAAACAAGACTTACTTCTCGAGGCCCCTCCGCATAACTCAAGTCAGACGTAGCAATGCATCTCCGCTGCCCCAAACGACTCCCTATTGAACCACGCAATGCTCTCAACGCAAATGGCCTTCGCATCAAAGCACGTCGTAAAACCCGATGGTCGAACATGTTATAGCCCTGCAGGACGTTCGACGTCAACGGCCGAAACGACGACTTCATATTCTCTCTTGTCCTCTAGCCCTCCGACTCTCTCAGAGCCCAGGAACTGGATGATGCAATGCAGATTGAGCGATTCCTCGCCTCTCACAATATCTCAAAAGTCCTCTTAACTTCTCCACGGAAGCCACGTCTCTCGTAATCCCCTAAAAAGCTCAAATCGACAAAAAGGGGGACAGTAACACGCACAACGACAACGGCAACGACAACACCCTCGTACGCGCGGGACTCCCTCTTCCCACGTTTCTTATTTCTGTTCAACCCCAAACCCCAAACAGTAGGCGGACACCTTCATATACTCGACGGTGTCCCGCCATCGCTAAGCCTAGGTAGCTCTAGTCCTGGCTGAGTAAAGCCCAAGCTTCTTCATTGTGCCGGGGAAGTGGGGTTTCCCAGTAGCTGGCGATGAGGAGAAGCGGGGGAGCCTTTTCTTTTTTGGTTTTCTTGGGGTTGGGCCGGGGACGGTGGTCGGGAAAGGGACCAGGGGGTGTAAATAAGGTGGAGGAGGTAAGTAGGTAGGTAGGTACTAGGAGGTAGGTATTAGAAATTATATGCACAATTACGCCTCATGCACTATTACATTACTACTAAAACGAAAATGTGCAAAAAACACAAGCCCCCCCATCAGAGTATTAGTTGTCCGTGGGGCCAATTGTTGTGTTGTTGCTGCTGGAAGCAAGACTAAACCATAAGTGATCCGCCCTAACGCCCAAATCCATGCATAACGGGTATATACAATTGGTTCTCTCCCCGGTGAGTGGTCACCCCTTCGAATGTCCATTGCTTTTTCTTCCTCTTCTTCTTATGTTGCGCCAAAGAACAACCGTACCTAATGTACCTAGGTAGTCTATTTGTCTCATGTTTCCATTAAAAATGACCGCAACCTGGTACCAGCCACCCATCTTTTCGGAAATAAAACAATAGGACTTAATGGTACAAAACAGTAGGGGGTGGGAAAAACCTGTGAGGTTTCCATCCGAGTTAACGTGACAATCATCCCCTCATGTAACTCAGACCGGGGACTTGGTAATGAGTGTCTGATTTTTTAACATCCCCACGAGAAAAAAAAAAAAACCGGTATACGCTATCACATGAGACGGGTCGTGAACTTCGTAAGTAGCATAATAATGGTACAAATCCTGTATACGATCGCCGAGTTCGTGATATTAGACCAGGGAACTGATAGTTTCATATGCCTAGCGGAGAAAGCCTATTTAGAAGGCCAAATTCCCCAAAGGGCAGACGGATGATAGCCTGGAGGCGATCTAAGGTATAGAGGGCGCAATTAGTAGCCTCTAGTTAGTCTCGCCAATATGCCGTTCGCTTTCAGGCTTCCAAGTGCCTAAAGAAAGGTTAAAAAGTATATTCACCGTTACATAGAGGGAAAACTCTTACCTTCAAAGTCATGTTTGACAAATGCCATTGGGTCGTCATAGTCCTTTGCTCCCATCTGCTGGACACCAGGCGAAAAGCTGGTAATGGGAAGCACAATAACATCGCCTACCTTCTTCGGCTTTTCAATCCCTGTGAAGTTCGCCCATGAAACATTGCCCTGGCTGTTGCTTATGTCAAAGTAACGCGGGTCATTGAAGTAGTCGAAAATCACATCAGTCCAGACCGCGGGACCCGTAAACTCTACCACACTCTTTTCCTTTGACACGAATGTTCCTTCACGCTTGCGCTTCAAGGTTTCTTGGGTAATGCGCGATACAATGTCGCGTAGGACGGGGTGGCCAGGTTTCGCCTGGATTGTCCATTGGCAGAATTGAATGCGCCGACTATACCAATCTTTCCAGTCCGGCCTGTCAGGGTCTGCTTCGATACCGATAACAAGTCCTATGCTTTCCTTTGGCACGGACTCTGGAATCCATTCCAAAGCGCTCCTGATAGCAAATGTGTCAATGTCCGAGTAAATTCCACCACGAGCGAGGAGTATAAGGTAACGGAAGAAGTCGGCTTTAAGGACGGGCTGGGGCAGCGCATTGTATGCTTCGAGGATTTCGGGGATGGGAGCATAGAGCAACTTTAGTAGGTGGACGGCGACTTGATCGGTGATGACTTCGTGCACGAATCCCGGATGCTGCATTGACCACGAAGCTTCTTGGTCCCTGAAGTTGAACTCTCCACTAGCGGGCGTCCATTTCCACGTTTGCCAAATATAGGCCGGGAACTTGGTCTCAACATCGTATGGGTATTGGTATGCTAATTTGTCGTACAGGGACATCTTGGACATGTCTTGCAGGACCTTCTGCGCAGGAACGGTGTTGTCTTTTGTAGCGGAGTCCTCACTTGGGGTATAAGAGGGAGTAGACGGATCATGCGACACTCCAGCATGTTCGCTACTTAAGTCTACAGGCTTCGGGGGAGGTTTTCGGAAAGGTTCGGGCTCATCAGCTGAGGCGTGTGATCTTCGTAATAAGATGAATGCAACTAAGAAGAATGCCGCGAAGATGATGGCTCTCTTGAAGGAGAGCATTTTGCGATTTGCCATATTAAAACTTGCTAGAAATTCGGTCGCGTCGGAAGTTGTAGACTACGGGAGCCAGGTGAAGAATGGCACAGTATGGAAAGGCATGCGGTAAATTTCGGAAGGGCAATTGACAAGATACGGACGTCCCATAAGAAACCCTGAAAGGGAAAGGAATGTATCTAGTTAGTCTGATTGTCTCATAGAGTTTTTAGTTTAATCGTAGGTTAAAAAATAGGGATTAGGTAGATGGGATGAATTGCGGCTCAAGGCCACATTCGAGAGCTTCGAAAGTTTACGAGAAAAAAAAAAAAAAGATAGAAACAACGGTTCCTGGCTGCTTGTGATAAATGTCTTGGCTCTTCCGGTTTCAAGCTTGCAGGCCCTATGGGTTACGGTTGACTAAACTAACCCCCACCCCCCTTTTTTTCGATTAATCGTTTCCTTGGCGTTAGCTCCGACTCTGCGGATTTGATACAGACGTCCGATAGAGTATCCTTGTAAGTGCATATCTACACTTCACATTTACCATTAGCGTCGTGGCCTGTTACGACTGGATGTGGCTTAGCAACAGCAGCATTGGTCTTACGTTTCACATTACCAAATAATCCGTCAGTCGAATTCAATGTGATTTCTGTAACACATTCCAGCATGTCCAACTCGCTAGTTATTACTTATTTGACCATCACATACCTTGTGAACTGAAGGTGCAGTAGTGATTTTCGGCTATGAGAGGTTTTCATTGTCTCGTTAGGAAATACGAAAAGTCTTATCCAAAATCCCCACTTAGTAATTCATAGTATTCCACGATTATATTATTCTAGTAGAAGTATTGACTACTGCAAAATATCAGAGTGCACTAAAAAAAGCAAATATCACTTGGAAGGTTATGGCATGTGCCTAGGGTAGGTAAGAATCATTATGATTCTGGTTTTGAGTGCTTATATCACCCGCCAATGTAAGATGCATAAGCTGTCTTATCACACAGCAAAGAGTGACGTCATTAGGGTAGCGGTTGTCTTGGAAAAAAGTAGAGTCTAAGACATGAAACCCATAACAATGCTTAGAAAGGATTTAAGGGATTTCAAAGGGTTATTTACTGCTGGGAATGTAACAATAACTATTAATTCATTCATGTCATGATATTCCTAAGCGTAACGGTGATTTATCAAAATTCCCTTATACATAGGTAGGTTATCTTGGTAGCTGAAATATTCCACACATCTACATGAAGTACTGACTGATACAGGCCAACAGCATCATCGAGTGACTTAAGTAAATGACTTAGCAAAATAAGATTTAATATATTTGATAATTGATTGCTCATATTCAACGGTATTATACATTCATCAAACATTTAGCGCCGCATAGGCGCATACAAGGTAATAATACAAATAAGGAATAGGTATCATTTTGAATCAACCTCTCCGTCTCAACATGAAAATCATCGCTTTCTTCGCTTGATATGCTTAGGAAATTCATAGACTAATTAGTCCAGATCGACCTCGCTGCATAGTGTAGGTAGGTATGTATATAGTTTAAACATCGTGGCCTATTTCACGTTAGTAACTACGATGCTGTGTTATGAAATATAAACTTTAGACGGGAAGCGTACGGCCAAGCTGTTTGCCCCTCTTTGAAACTTCGCGGGCGTGGTATTGCTTGATCTTCGCGCGTCGAGCTTCTTCGGCAGCCTCCAGCTCTAATCTCTTGACCTCAGCCCTGGCCTCGCGGACACGAACACGGGCTGCTTCGAGG
>KZ112939.1:0-23418 GCA_002120325.1 Daldinia sp. EC12 | reverse complement strand
TTTTTACCAAATTAGGTTAGATCTTGAAGCCAAAATCTTGAAATCCACCTAAATGAGGCCCACCAGCCCCTAAATTTTACATTCTCTATAACGAATTTAGTGGGGCTCAACCCCAAAAATCAACGAATTCGTTATATAAAAAAATTCGTTAAATTACATACAAAATTCGAAAAACCAGTATCCCAATTCGTTATAGAGTGAATTCGTTATAGACTAGATTCGTTATGGCACGTGTTCACTGTAGGTAGCTGCAGCTGTTCAGGTATAACGCGGTCGCACTGTGAGAACTTCTGTGGTAATGAGGGACTCAAAACGATACGCTATCAACCAATAAGACCTAGCTTCGGCCAGCTCAGCACACTGTACCTGAAAAATCCATAATTAGGTAGGTACCCGGGGCATAGACTACCTCCCAGTTGCTTCCATGCCTCCTACGCAAGTACGAAGTACCTCTCTACATTAGAGGTTTTCTTTCTTGGTGCAACCAATGCAACCAATAACCCTTAACCCTGCATGATAAGGTTTCTAGAAACTTTTGATTAGAGAACATTCCCAGCTGCATGACGCAAACTTACCAATTTCTTCATTATTAGCCGAATCAACATCCAGCATCATACAGCCTGACAGCCAAGTTTGATCTAAGAACTTCAAAAGATATTATCATATGATGGCTGACGACGGTACGTCGAGCACTCCAGTAGCAAATGACGCTCCAATCGCTCCAGTTGCCATCTTCAAGAAACGAGGCGCAAAGGGAAAGGCAAATATTAGAAAACGACCTGCGACACCACCGCCTGCTGATAGCGACAGTGATGATTACACATCATCCGAAGACGAATCGGGACAACGTGTCAAGCGACGCAAGAAGAATACCGCTGTGATAACAGCTTCATCCAAGGATAACGCAACACGTGCCGAGCAAAGCCACGGCGCCACCGTCTTCGAGGCCGATCGTAGTGTGCCCATCACCAGTACAAACGATGCTACAAAACAGACCAATTGGTTTGATGAAGATGTAAACCTACTAGGAAAGACGCGGCCTCTCCCAAAATCCAAAGACACAGCAGCAGAGCCTCCTACGCAACCCGATGGGACTTACAAAGGCCTCGCCAACCAAACCAAATTCATACAGAAGAATCCGAATGCGCCCAACCGGACGGTCGGGCCTATTAAGGCCGCCACCAATATCAGGACCATCACGGTCACCGACTTCGCGCCCGATGTATGCAAGGACTACAAGCAGACCGGCTTCTGTGGATTCGGAGACAACTGCAAGTTCTTACACGCTCGCGAGGATTATAAGCAGGGCTGGCAGCTAGATAAGGAGTGGGAAAACGTGACGAAGGGGAAGAAGAACATAAGTGGAAAGGTAGTGGCTAGCGCCAACCGCGGTGCAAACGCTGACGACGGCGATGTTGACGCGGCCGAAGAAGCTTTGTTGGAGAAGATCCCGTTCGCCTGTATCATCTGCAAGGGGCCATATAAAGAACCTATCGTAACTAGGTGTCAGCATTACTTTTGCCTGCCGTGCGCATTACAAAGGTACAGGAAAGATCCGAGCTGCGCTGCCTGCGGTGCGGGCACGGGAGGTGTTTTCAATACCGCGAAGACACTCGCCAAGTTACTAGATAAGAAGAAAGAACGACAGGCGAAGAAGCGACAAAAGGCTATTGAAGCAGGAGAAGACATTCCTGACGAGGAAGAGGTACCGGGAAAGTAATTGGTTGGAGCTCAGTACGAATATCATTGAAGTCATCTCATAGCCGAGACATTGATAGGTTAGAACTATACTCTATTTGCATGATTAAGGTATCCAAGCCTAGATGGTTCCTAGGACTAGATAGTTTGGGGGATTTGATAAGTGGCTAATAATGCCGCACGCTAGGAACGTATATATCTTCCTACCTAAGGGAATAATCAATCCCCAGTAGGACTTGGTCATATAAACCCATCCCTTACCTCGCGGCTCAACGCTACGTATTAGACATCAATAACGCCCTCGCCTATTTTAGTTGCTAGTCAAAAATCTCAACGGTGCTGTGTTGAAGTTCACTTCAAGTCTTTGGGCACCTGATCTGCGTAAATCAGGGTATTTGTTCACATAAAATACGCGTAACATACTTTGAACGCGCATCCAATGACGCCAAGTTCCATTTTTTGTTCGGTTCCGATATCCCAACTTCACCAAAGCCAAGAATTCATAGCAAGTCAAGTTACGTAACCGTCTAAGTAGCTTGAAGCAGGTCGGTCAAGTTATAATGAGGAAGTGTATGACTCTCAACGAAGTTCTTTTATTGGTACGCTTCTCAGGGTCTCTTAATCGTGTACATATTACCATGCGAGCAAGAAGCGAGAAGCGAGAAAACGAATAACCTATCGCGTAAAGCGCGACGAGCATCTATCCATTATTTTGAATGATAAAGCCTTTCAAGGACAAGGCTTATAATAGGGTCACGTTTTAGGTAGTTTAGGCAGGTAGATGCCTTTATATATCAAGCGTTAAGGAGTAGATGAGTTAACTGAGGGAGCAAGACACATTTGAGAATGCAGCAGCATTTAAATCATATTCGCGATGCTTAGAACCTCGACGTTCGGGTATTACAGTCATCAGGTACGAAGTAAATCTCCTTATAAAAGTCAATAACATCGTTATAATACTTTCCAAACTCTCGTAACTGCGTCTACTCTTGAGTTAATTCAAATGATAAATGATGAATGATAAAATGGGTACCTATACAAATATACGCACTTCCATTTCAACCGCTATGAGACCGATCTTGAGTATAGGTAAAGGAGGAACTGTCTTCACTGCATTATAAACCCATATTTTGGATGTTATGAGCAACCCACAGAATTTCGGTAAATAGCTTGGATGATAACTAACTTCCAAATGCTCTATCTATCTAAACTTAGATTGTCTCAAAACAACAAAGTGAGGCAGGTGAGATTGATTCCTTATGCGGTGGTGTAGAAGTACTTACATTGTATCAGAATATATAAGAGAATAGCCAGGAAAAGAGATAGCAATGCGGTTCAAATAAATATGAAGGCAGTAAATGAATATTTGAAATGACTTTTATAGAATGCATAATAGTGTCCTCACAGGCAGGTGTGCTTCAAGATCCCGATAAAATAGGTCCTACGACAGCAACATCCTAAATAGTATGTTCGACTTATCGACTTATTTATTCATACTCAATGGGCGGTCCTGTTGGCTAACGCGGCCTCGGAGAAGGTCTCGGGCCAAGTCGGACATGACTATTATCACCGGAATAGGCCTTGAAAGTCGTAGGATCCGACCCGGGCTAAATTGCTGCTGGAGGCGGGGGGCAGGCGTTCTTCGGGCACGGAGTTTTCAAAGGAGATTTGTAACTACCGACAGTTCTAGAAGCCGATGCTTTGAATGATGTTCCGGAGAAATAGACAGATGCCGTCGGGGGTAAAAGATCTACTCCAACTCCGTTGTGAAAGATCAGATCACAAGACAAGTCCTTTATGCAGTATAAACTTGTCTGTGCTTACATATTATGTATTCATGACATGATCCAAGTCTATCACATGTTTAATATAGCGGAAGATGACTCTTTGCGCATGTATTGTATAGGTATTTATGTAACTACCTACCTACCTCCCAAATCCCTGAACATGTAGTAGATAATTATGGTCTTCCAATCATGTTAAATAGTGAAACAGTTGTATTAAATCTTAATGTGTAGGTTGTTTATTTACGTACAAACTCTTATATGATTACCTAGGTAGGTAGGTAGAGAAGCACATTATTTCCTTGCTAATTACCTAACTACATGATTAGAAGTACCAATGGAGTTTGTCTCTATCATTTTATATGCGGGCTGACCATCATGTAGTGGAATGGGAGTCTATTAACGTAGAATCACTCCGCCAGAGAAGGTCAATAGAAACAAGAACTCAACTAGAATTCTTCTAACTTGCTATAACTTCCTAAATAAGAGAAGCTTACAAGGTAAGTCCTTGCATAAGACTGTACTCATTTAGTGGTTGGAACTCTCCTGTCATAACGCGGGTCTCGGCTTATAGAGCGAATATCGGCTTATACGCGAACCTCGCTTGGTGGGTCTCCAACATAACGTAGGCGGCGACAGTGAGAGGCACAACGCTGCCGGCTGCCGGCTGCCGAGGGAAGCGAAGGGTGCCATATGTAGTGGCTGTGCGCTGTATGAAATGCGATGTTCGGATTGTTACGAAAAAATCGCTGCACTGCTATTGGCGACGTATGGGGAGGTTAGACGGATTTGGGTTGGATGAAGCGTAACACGCCTCTGTACCATAAGAATAAGTAGTGAGCCATATAACCTTATCACTCCTTTATTTATTTATCTATCTATCAGTTCTATCTTATATTTGCTTTATCCAACTGCACAATAATATTCCATATTCTATACGTACTCCTTTCTATATTCGAATACTCCCCCTAGTCAGAAATCTCTCACCATGTCACCCATAATCAATGATCAGCTTAATGAAGTCGACGCGGTGTCGACGCCTCTATGTCATATTATTACCCCTGTAGGCATGCTTGGCTATGGTCTCAACGAAGAGGAGAATGCTGTTGCCTTAAGACACTTAGTTGCAACGGGCATTCCAACCGCTCTAATATTAGATTCCGGCTCGACAGATAGCGGCCCGGACAGACTTGCCCAGAAAGCAATGGGTCAGCCCCGATCGGCTTACCTCCGGGATCTTAGGAAGCTTCTTAAGCTAATCCACCAATTTCGAGTTCCGTTGATTTTCAGCTCGGCGGGAGGAGATGGGATTGATGAACACGTCCGAGAAATTGTGGGGGTTATAGAAGAAATCTCCGCCGAGAAGGGGAATGAGGATTATTCCTTTAAGACCGTGGCCATATTTTCTAATATCGAAAAGGAGACAGTCCGGGAACGTCTAAAGGCCGGAGGTGTGCGAGGATGCGGGCCGTGTGTTCCGGATTTAACCGAAGAGGATATCGATGCGTCAACGGTAGTTGTTGCTCAGATGGGACCTGAGCCATTCATCGACGCAATGAAAGCAAACCCGGACTTTAACGTTATAGTTGGAGGACGCGCCTACGACCCAGCCCCATACGTTGCCTACTGCGCTTATTTGGCCGGCTTAGATACGAACGACGTACACTCACCCGTGGTTCAACGCCAGATGGGCGGTTTTACACATATGGGGAAGATCCTGGAGTGTGGAGGCACGTGTGCTGTGCCAAAGTCGCATGGCGCCATCGCCACAGTATATAAGGATGGTGGATTTACCATCTCGCCTTTAACGCCGACGGCCCATTGTACCCCGGTGTCAGTGGCGGCACACACCATGTACGAAAAATCGCGCCCCGATCTCCTGCATGGACCGGGCGGATACTTCGATTTGAACGCGGCAACCTACGAGCAACTACCAGACCAAAGGACGATCAAAGTCCGCGGCAGCGTGTTCCATTTTTCTAAAGAGAGCGGGCCGTATCAAGTAAAATTGGAAGCCGCCAGTGTGGTTGGATACAGGTCGCTATTCTTGGGTAGTTTCCGAGACCGTAAGTTCTTTCAAACGGTTCCTTAGGGTGCTCGTCGCTAATACCGAAGCAGCAATCTTGATTAACCAACTTGACAAACTACTCAACCTTGTCAAAGTCTATACTGCTGAACAGCATACCCATGTGACGGAAAAGTGGGAGTTTGATTTCCATATCTATGGGAAGCCCGAGGAAGGCGTGGAAAACCCGTCTCCCGAGGTATTCATCATTGGCGAGGCTCTGGCTCCCACGCAGGAGCTGGCAACTAGCGTTGCGTCTACCGCTAGAATAGGAGTTATAGTAAGTAACCAATTTGCCCATCTGCGTTTCTAAACAGTTGTTGACTCGCTCTAGCATGGAAGCTACCCTGGACAAAAGGCCACTTCGGGGAACTTCGCTTTCGGTATCGGTGGCAAGTCTGTTATGGAGGTAGGACCATGCTCGCGATTTACCATGTACCACCTCATGGATCTCGAGGAGGGCGAGGAGGGTTTGTTGCTAGAAGATAGTAGCTCAACTCATATCAACGGTGTAAACGGGAACGGAATCCGCAAACAACGAAAACCGCTGTTTACGCAATCTGTCTCGTTAATCGGCAAAGGAGACAGACCGTCGTCGAACGCTCCTTTGTCGTTTGCCGACCTCCCTACGAATGGCATTAAGCAGAACGGTGTAAAGGGCATCGCAGACGTTAAAGCTGTCAACGGCTTCGCATCAAAGCCCACCAAACTTGGAGATTTAGCCCAAGTCGTCAGATCTAAGAATTCAGGGCCGTATGAGATCACCTTTGACCTCATATTCGCATCCAGGGATACTTATCTTAAGGTTAAGGATTCCGGCCTCCTTTCTGTCAAAACGGTAGCCGACGCCTACAAGCTACCAGAGAGCGATATTCTGTGGTGTGGATTTTTCGACCCGGCCCAAGCGTTTAAAGCGACAATCCCTCGTATTCGGGCCGGTAAGCGTATGCCAGGTGGTGGTTTTATGGAGAATGATGTTCACGGATCCCAGCAACATCTACCTCTTGTAAATTTGAAGTTACCGGAGGAACTACTCGCTTCCTTTGCTCAGGACTAACTTCGCGGGGTGTTGATGACGGGTATTAATGTATTATATATTTGTAAGTGTATATAGGTATAGATACTTACCTAGTAGGTATCTAGGTAGGTATAGGTATAAGTCTAGGTATATAACTAGGCCTCTGCCTACTGGTATTTACCGATGTTAGACGTAGTTTAGAATTATTGAATCCTAAGCGATTATGCCCAGGCTTTTATATTATGCAACGCTTTACTATACTTGCTAGGTACCTACCTAGGTAAGGTAGTTATATACAATTATTACCCCGCTATGAACTTCCCCTTATAACCCATGTCCTGAATGGAATTGCGGCGTATCAGTGGGAACATTGAAAATATCCCACGAAGGATCGCCCCAAAACATGTTAGCAAACACTAGATCCGACGACCATGGCTCCTCCACCTGGGTATTACCAGCGAATACATCTGGATGTGAGACATTATTTTCTCTAGGTAAAGATTCTGCTGTAACTGCGATCTCGGGTACGGCGGGATTTATAGGAAAGCCGCGGAGTTCGCGAGCTGTGTCAATCGCATCTAATACGATGGATACTCCCATTCGGTCTGAAAGACTGGGCCGGCTAGCATCTGTAGAAGCGGGTGCTTGCTTGCAAAGAGTCTCAAATAGACTGGCGGCTCTGTCGTATTCGTCTCGTTGACGCGTAGCTAGTGTTTTGAATATCGTATGTGCCATAATCACATGGTTCGCTGCCAGCTGCTGTTCTTCGGCGTTGGCATTGTTATTTAGACTGAAATACCTTAGGAGGAATATGGTCGCAAATGCTAGACCCCTATAGTAGTCCTTGGGTAGTGTCTTTTCGCGCTGCGCTGCCGTCAAAGTTTGATTCTTGTCTAGTCTCTCGTGAAAGCGCGAGTTCGCTAGGTGAATGATTCGTAGGGCGGCGGCCAGCCCTAGCTTGAGTAATATTTCCTTTGCACCAGTGCCTGATCGGGACCTGGTTATCACCAGAGTGTAAACGTGCATCTTAACGACCAGAACGCCAAGGTCAGTCATATTTGTCCAGCCATCAGGAAAAGTTACTTTCAGTGTATCCAGCTCGCCGTCAAGAAGCTGAATGACTGAGGAATCGATTACGCCATCGTTCGAATTGTGCACAAGGACATTGGTAAACCCCGCCAAAGTAAGCAGCACTCTTAGTTGAATGGCAAACTCGCGAGGAAGCGTATTTTCACTGAGAGTTGACCGGATAGCAGCAAGATCGGAAGGTGTATTGATCATCGGGGGAAGACCTAGATGCATACTGAGACTGTGGCAGCTAGTTAGCTCAATGATAGGCTTCGTATGAGATTGGATGGCTTACGATGTGCTAACATAAAAGCAACCCAACCACGTATTTGTTCTTTCGCGGGCGCTCCCACCAACGGGTCCGACGCTGTGGGAAGAGGGAGTGAACCCTGATCTTGGGCTTGACCTATGGAGACTCATATAAAGGGCAGCATTTACGGCTATTCCGCAATATAGCCAGCTTGGATCATCCCTTTGGTGAGGTACCGGCAGCGGCCACACGCAAATTATCAACAGAGCCTGGATCTTGCTTAGCGGCATCGGAGCCCGTAGAACCTCCTCCCTGAGCATTCGTAAGTAAGGCTCATGGAGTCGGTCGAATAGTGTATCATCCGAGGCTAGGGGTAGACGTAGTGCGACCACTACGATTATCGTCCAAAACAAGAAAGGGTGAGACTGGTGAATGGTTTTGAGCGATATTGGCCCCAGTATTGGGAGATGCGGATGAAAGTAGGTGGTAAAACTTGCAAAATTCTGTTAAATAGATTCCATTTTGCTGGCGGCGAAATTCTTACTACTTGAAAGCCTCGATGACTGTGTGATTGTTAATTACGACACCGCCTAGGTCGAACGATTCCAGGCCCATGAGGTCGAAATCGTCTAGTAGAATAGTAACTGACGGCTGCGACGCATTGATGGACGAATCTTGCGATCGTGAAGTATCCGGATCCGGACTCGTAGTAGAACTAGCTCGGGCTTCTGCCAATCTTTGGTCACGAAGCTCTCGTAGCTCTCTTGACATAGCTTCGAGTCGTCTATTCGCTGTCATTAGCAACCAGACAAGGGAATCTTCGGCGCACAACTTTCGGCGCGAAGGAACCTGTAGACATACTTTCGAGCTGGCGTTCTCCGAAAAGACGGATCAACCGTGCAAGTTAGATTTCTTGCCTGACATCTTGTACAAGGATTTGGAAACCTATCCTTGGAGTCGCAACGAAGCTGATTTAGACGTCAGTTAACCATATTCCTACACGAAGGCATAATGACAGAGGTTACACACCTTTGACTGTTTGCATTCTGTGCAGGTCTTGACCGGACGCACGCCCGGCCAACTCGGTGCGCTTGACGCCATGGGGATCGGCATTTGATCTCGCGTGACACTGTACAAGCAATTCCTTTATGTGAGTCTTCTTATTGAATTGGGTCTTTGGAAAGCCTAAATTCGCATCTATATGCTAGATTAAGAGGTAGGCAGGTACCCATGTAGAAGCGAGTAATCGTTTATAGACAGCCGAACGGTAGTTGGGCGATTGGAGATTGATAGGGGGGGCTATTATTATTAATAAGGTATGAAAAATAGAGATGTCGACTTCTCCCATGCCATATCATGCTAAGCGCGATTCAAGGTCGAATCTGATTCGTTGCATATACTATCCTTAAACCCATCCTCCCAAACGGCACAGACATTAAGCTTACGTATCTAAATAGGTTTGTTGTGGATAGAGTAGTATAGTGAAGGGACGAGTAAAATACCCCTGAGGGTTTCCAGAACTTCTGAATACTATTTGATAAACCTGGGAACCAAGAGTATGTATAGGTCAACAATACGACGGGGTGAGGCGGAGCATTCTTTAGACTCAGGGGACCTTGCATAAACTCGATTTTATGTGGCACGGCACATTCCGAAAACCCCGGTTGAAGAAGCCGTATGAAATCAGCCCTATAAGCCATATTTAATGACGCGTCGCCAGGGCATCTCAAACACTGCCCCAAGCCTTCTCACAGCTGAACTACCGAGGCTCGACTAAATAGAGATGTCTCCTAGGTTAACGACATCTGAAATTAGATCACTCTTGATCACTCTTGATCAATTCTGTCTTGGTGTCGTCCCATCGACTTCCGATAATCTCCCGCGTCTCTGGATTTGGTTTGAGCCGCTTGTGTAAGAACTCCATCTAGGATGCTCTGTGCCATCTGCGTCAACTTTGACGTGAGAAAACTATTACTGACGGCTACGGCGCAACGACCTAAAGCTTTTGTCGACCCCACTGTGCCAGAAGCGTATGAGTGTTTGCGACCAGCAATCCCTCACTTTTTCGAACATCATCCCAATTTGCTTTCGCTTCGGTCTTCGGCCGATGAATGTGACCTCTGCGCATACATATGGCAGTCCTTTGCTAGCAATGCCCACCCTAATGAACTTACGCAAGAGGAGTTACTTAAGGGCACTAATACGCAGCGGATATTCATAGGTACGACTGCCTGGGACGCTACTCTTAACGGGTTACCTCATGTTACTGTAATTCAAACGGGGGAAAGGGGTGCAATACGCACTCTCGCCTCATTCGAAGTATGCGCGCTAAGAGGTAAGCAACAACTAGGTAATTTAATGATACCGCAATGAACAAACACAGCTATAGGTCATGAGCCAGTAGACAACAGAGACCTTCTAGCGAGATCTATATACAACAATTCAGGGTCTAAAGAATGTTTACAGCTCGCTGCTAGATTACTTGGTGACTGCGTTAATAAACACAAGTCATGTTGTTCTCAATATCCGACCTCGTCTAAACTTCCGACAAGAATAATCGACACCGAGGGAATAAACCCAAAGCTCATCGACGGTAGTGGGAGGAGTGGAATCTTTGCGGCGCTCTCGTATTGCTGGGGAGGCGATTCAAATTTCATACTTACAGGAGCTCCTGAACAACTGTTTCGAGAAGGCCGGTCAATCAACGAATTCCCTCCGACCATCCGGGATGCCATCAATATCGCCAAAGCACTTGGCATTCGTTATATTTGGATCGATGCCTTGTGCATCATTCAGGATTCAGACGAGGATTGGACCCGGGAGGCTAGTCTAATGCGCGAGGTTTATAGAGGAGCAGTGGTTACGATAGCAGCAGCGTGTGCCTCCAAAACCAGCGAAGGAATCTTTCGGGAAAGGGCAGTGTCCACTGGTCCTAAATGTTGGATTGACTGGAAGAATGGAGATAATAACCAATCCAAAGTATTCCTACGCTTAGGTTCTGAACTTTGGGATGAAAGGATGCACCAGAGCATTCTAAACACTAGAGGTTGGGTTTTGCAGGAGACCCTCTTGGCGCCCCGAACACTATGGTTCGGTCATCAGCAATTATGCTTCGAGTGTCCTAAAGGGAGTGTGGATGAAGCAGGGCGGACCATTAGGATAGTGGAGATATACCGCAGTAAAGAATTTGTTCATTCGCTCCGCCGGGAGGCCATTCCTGGTTGGAGGAGACAGTTGATCACTCTTCTTCGAGAGATGCATATTCCTCTCGCTATCACAGTTCCGCAGCTATCGCTAACTACTATACTTCAGGCACGGGATCTAAGAACTATACGCCATAGGGCCATTGTTTGGAAGCCATTTACATTGCAGGGTCACTTTAAGCCGCCCGGGGATGATTTAGGGCTGTCACATTCCGATTTTTGGCTTAAGATAATCGAAAATTATTCATCTAGGCAACTCACCAAGCCAACTGATGCACTTCCGGCATTATCAGGGCTCGCGAGGGAATTCCACCACGCCACGGGCGACACTTACGTTGCTGGTCTGTGGAAAATGGATATAATACAGGGGCTCACCTGGGTAAGTGAATTATAATACTGAAAGATGCACTCTTTTTACGACTCTAACATCGGAATTCAATAGACGAGATTTCCACTTAGAAAGAAGCTGCCGAACGGCTATATTCAAGACGAGTCAACCCCCTTGGATCAGGATCTTGCTCCATCATGGAGTTGGGCTAGTGTAATAGGCCGGAAAGTTTTGTTTATGGCTGATACGCAATTTGATCACGTCAAGCAATTCGCCGAAGTCCTGGATATCGATATCCAAACTGCTACCCATGATCCTTTTGGTGCTGTAAAAGGGGGTAAGCTAACTCTTCGGGCCCCCTTTCTAGAGTTGGAGTCTCAGGACTTACTCAACTACCATCATTCCTCGTCGCGGCATCCGAAATTATTAGCCAAAATTTCCGACATGTTGAACAATGAAAGTAGCTGCGAGTACAGACAGAAACATAGGGGCTATGCGGGGCAAAGGTTCTCAATTTTAAAGCTGATTCATTGGCGGCATATTCTCGGGGCTACCGATCATGCGTGCTTTTTAATACTTGAGAGTGTCCAAGGCAGCAATGACTGGAGGCGGATAAAGAGCCTTGAACTCATTGCCAAGGAAACGGTGCTTTGGGATAGTAAAGAATTAGAAGATTCGCTAGCCATCCTCGCGGAGATTAAGTATGCATTGAAGAGACGTGTTGTGAGAATCATCTGAGATGAGATGGTTCAAAATGATCTAACTGGAGCAATCTGAGGAGAGATGATAATGGTAATATGAATGGAGGCCCATTACCCCCGAATTTCTAATAAACTCCTTATGAAGTTTTACGAGAGAATAGATTTAGTCCCCTATATCACATTTGTAGAAAATAAATCCACGTTCTTAATATACTAGTCGAGTCTACCTGAGTCGGCGAGTGAGGTCAAAAGTTTCTTGACTTGGCTGTTGCTACTTAGAATACATTCTGCCGGACACATCTTCTAGTAAATATAGTGTCCGCTTAAGCATCCTGGTTAAGGATTCTGCTTGTAAGATAGTCACCAAACTTGAGTTGGATGCCGCCCCCATTCCACATTGTAGACATCATACTGAAAGATGGGGCTATACCCGTGTATTTCGATACGAAAAAGCGAGGCGGACGGCCAGAGTATCAGTGCCACTCCGTGTACCCTTTGATTCGTTAGAAGCGTCTTGCCAAACACTGCTGGGGAATACTTACTCCATTAGTAGCAAACCTCCTGGGGTAATATCGAGTATAAAGAGCGCAATATTGTCCAGCAGGCTCGCCGTTTCTAAGAATTAGATAAGTCGTAAAGAAGCGGCATATTTGCGGCTGGCCCCTCTGAGGAGGGTTGGCAAGGTTGTTCCGGTTCTGAGCGTCGCACGCAGCAGCACCTGTTCATTCAAGTATACGGAGTCAGTTTCAAATCCTCTGTGAATATCGATATTCCATTGCGATTTTCATTTGAGAGTAAATCACCAAAGACCCGTAGATAAAATGGCATTGACTCACTATTAAAAAGTTAGCATCTTTGATATCAAAGGTGTAGGACTTGCGTATTGAAGCGTCTGGGTCTTATACATACCAAAGACCTGGATCGAAAAAAGTGTTTGTGAAGATCCTTGAACCGATATAAGTGCCTCCTTGTGCCGTGTTCGTAGGACGGTTTCTGGTGGTAGATGTAGCCGTATTCGTCGTAGGAGAAGGATCCATGTCACCGGGGGGCACGTCACTGCCATATATCAATATTTATCCCTTTATTATAAATCCTAGATAATTTAGACGCCCTTGAGAGACGAAGCTTTTATTCTTTGGATCAAGTATTGTTGATAACTTTCGAAGCTGGAGAGGGATAAAGGGCTTCGATATAACTTACATCGTGCCATTCCCGGTGGGTTCGCCATCATACCCAGGGACGGGAGGAACTGCGTTCCTCATGTATCCATTTGACCCTGCGATAACTACGTGGAAGTCTGCTATGTATTGTCCAGTATTGGAAGCTGTCTCCGCTGAGACAAGCCCGCCCCAGAAAATGCATTTAATATTAGTAGTCGAAGGAGGGTTCGTGCAGCCAGCGCCTGGTGCTACCGAAGGATCTCTTTCGAAGAAAATATTGAAGCCTTGACAGCCACGCCAGACGTCGTCACATTGGTCGGCACAGGTCTGAGTATCATAAGAATCCACAGTTATGAAGCCCAGATATCCGTAGGCTGAACTCCGGGCATGTAGGTTTACAAATGTCTGGTTGTACCCATCCGGTGTGGGTGCTTGATTTGCGGCCCTAGCAAATGCTCTTAGGCCAAGAAAAGCACTATCAGTATCACGGTTTGGTGTAGGACCTGCGCCGGTAGGGTTAGGTTGGCATGCAGTTTGACGCGCAACAAGCTCTGGCTCTGTAGTAGGCTCAGTTCCCACAGGCAAAAGACTTTCTGTAGCGGATTCTGTCGCTTCACTAAGATTATAGGTAGTTGAGTCGGCGGTAGGCCCAACCGGGATCGAAGCTGAGGTCACGGTTGGTGCTGAATCAACGAGTGACGTGTCAATGGCCTGTCTTGGTTCATGCGGCGAAGCGATGGCCAAAGCCACGAGGACCTGGAGAACTGAGAGAATAGACTTCATGCTTGACGATCAAAATGGCGTAAATCCTAAGGCTGATAAGCGGGAATTAGTCCAAAGGAAGCTCTCGATGGAAAAAAAATAATCGTATGAAGGATATGACTGATATCAAAGAAGGCCGTTTTATTTTCATATCCACTACTGGCAGACTCAATGGAATATATAATTGATCTAAAACCGTCTGTATAATATCAGTTGATTGTTTCATAATAGCAAAGTGGTTACTTCAATTCATCGTCATTTAACCTACCATCACCTTGACCATGGGTTTACTTCATTTTCCTTCTGGACTGGCTGCCGAGAAGCCTGCGCGAGTCATTTCTGTTTGAGCTCTGGTACATACAACCCTACGAACTGGACTAGAAGGTCCACCATTATAGCAGAAAAGCATAGTATATCGCCCAATAAATACGCTATCTCGACTAAACTTATTTTTTATTGTGTGTGTGTGTGTGTGTGTGTGGATTATGTTCACATGAAATAGTTTCAATAACTAGGTACCTACCTACCTACCTACCTACCTACCTGACCTTGCTATTAATTCTTTTGGCTTGCGCACAGCATCGGGCCATTAAGTATGTCTAAGCCTGATCCTTATTGATAATATTAGTATATCTCTTGGCAGCTCGCTAGTTATACAGCCCGCGTCGAGTTTGGCCCGTTCAGGACCTGGTAGTCACTCTATATCTTGCTCCTTGAGGGTCTGGAAGCAATAATATATCTGATACCACACAAATAAACTTCCTCGAAGAATCATTAGGTACCTGCTTATATATCACCTTAGTCGAGCTATGATGTTTGATGATTGCTTCCCCCCATGCAAGGGGCTTTATGTGTCTACACTCGTCTTACCTCGAAACATTTTTCAGGATCCATAAACTTAATTACCTACCTCGACATATAGATATACCTATATGGATATAGATAGGTATATAGCAAAGCTACCTTTCTAAGACTACCTAGGTACCTATGTACTTGTATCATATATAATTTACATGGGTGTCCTGGTTGCAATCCTTTTGTTTCTGCAACGAGGTTTCAACGAATGAACCATCATCTGAATACAGCCTGGTATTTTTGCTATCCTCTAAACAATTGCTGGGGGCGGAACTGTTGGCGAAGTCCGGCTTCTGCTATGACTTAGGGATTCCGCGAAGGGTGACCGCTTACGCATAGCCGGTCCCTTATAATAGATGACGAAAGTAGCAATCACGAGAATGAGCCCTATGGCGGCGAGCACAGTGTTCGCTACCTGAAGACCGTAGTGAAACTCAAACGCGTTGTAGTATGGCGCCGCAGCCCATGTCAGCACTCCAGCCAAGAAGTCGCGAGCGAAACCGTTACCTCCAGTTGCAGAGGCAGAGTAAGGGCCGTACGCTTTCACCATGTAATCGATAGTCGTCATGTAAATGGTGTAGTTAGCTATACCGATGAAGAGGCATCCGATCATCGGCCAAATCCAATGTACCTCAGGCGTGCTTGTCCAAGCAAAAATGAAAAGCCCCACGGGGAGGAGTGGTGCGGTAAAGAGCAGCCACCAAAGCCGTGACTCGTATTGAGCGTGTTCACTAAGAGGATTTCTCGCTCGTAGCACCCTGTTACGGTAGACGGATGGAATGAATAATATATATGCTAGAATATAAGCAAGCCCCAATGGGATGAAAGACTTGTAGCGATATTAGCAGGCATGCTATATCGAATGGGGCCAATAATATAACTTACGAGCCCTAGCTGTGGGTTGGAAAAGCGCCACAAATCATATACCCGATGCATGGACTGAATTTGCATGAATATGAGGGCATCGCTGAACCCAGAGAGCAAAGATAGTACCAAGACTATCTTCTCCCTGTAGAGCATCTGGAAGGGGCGGAGCCATATGGAGAGGATTTCTTTGGGGACTAGATAGTCCTTGAACGGTTTTAACTCGAAGGGTCCGAAGACGTTGCTCTTTTCGCCGGTCGCATCGAACTTAGCCTTTCTTATTTTCTTCGCATACCTATTAACAAGGATGGCGGATCGAGTCTCAGGAACAAACAGTAGATGTAATATTTGGACGAAAACCCCAAATATGAGTTGGATCCAAATCGTCCACGTCCAATGGAGATCTTGCTCAATAAATCCGCCAATGATGGGTCCGATAATAGAACCACCTACAGAAGAGAGGACAATATACGCTAAGGGGAGTTCTTGCTCATCGGCCGTAAACATGTCTGCAACCACTCCCAGAGTAACACTTCCCCCGGCAGAGAAAAGACCACCAAAGGCACGTCCGATGAGAATGCCAGCGAAGGATCGATGGTAAGTGGCGAGACCAACAGGGATGCAGCAGATATTGACCATGAGGAGCGAGCATTGAAGGACAGGCTTTCTTCCAAACTCTTCAGACCACGGAGCCCAGCTATGGATGGGGTTAGCACGGAAAAACTAGAAATCACATGAAATCAGATAGGCTTACAGCTCACATCCGAACGCATATAGGACGAGAAAAATGGCAGCCCCGCTAACTGCGGCCTGGCTGCTAACACCGAGATCCTTGACGATACCGCTTTGCCCGTTTGCATATAAGGAAGCGTTTAGATTCACTAGGTGAATAAGATTAGAGCTCGCATTTCATGGAGAGCTTTAATAGAGGCGTTATTTCGAAACGTGGGGTTCGGAGGCGGCATACAAAGGCAAATGAGGGCTTAGGTAAAAGAAATGGAAGACCAGATACTACTAGAAAGATAGATAAAGAATCGATACATACTTGAAATTTGGACGAGGAAGATGATGGTCAGTGTACCCCATTTCTTCCACTTAGGCCATGCGTAAGCCAGGGCTTCCGGACAGTCATTTTCTGTAAGAATACGGGGAGCTGAGCTTGCTTGCATCAAGGTTGACTCATCGTGTGAGATAGTCTGCTTGGGTACGGTCTCTCGCGAAGTAGAAGATTGCGCCGAGGCGGTTTCGCCAGTCTTCATACCTTGGATAGGAGAAATGGGTTGGTTGACTAACTGAGGATCTTCCTCTACCCGCTTATGGGCGGTTGCCATGATGGTATCCAAAAAGGGAAAGGGGGAAAGGTGGAAAGGGGCTTGAGGAACAAAGAGGGTGGAAGAGGGAAGAAGGCTACCTAGGTGATTCTATGTAAAAGATGGGAATGAGGACATATATATATATAGACTTCTATGTGGCCTATCCATATTTGAATGTATGGGGAATAGTCTCATCATGTTTAAGATTTACCGCACCATGTCAACTTAAGGATACAGTAAACGCCACTTGAGGACTTGGACCGGAACTAGTTGCTTGAGCGTGGTCTCGTGGACAATGAACAACTTACATATTCGTTACTTTACGTCGCTTTATGTTGCTTTACGTTTCTATGAGGAGGTAGAAGATGGAGTATTTATCTAACATGTGCGTTATGAAATCTGGCGGAGCTGGTGATATGGTACGACATAACATGGTATTTTTTTCTCAACTCGGACCTTAGTTGCGGGGAAGCGCTCGGTGATTCAACTGAGTTTATATCTTAAGTCATCATAGCGATAGGGGAATTGAAGAGAGGGGGGGGGGGCAAAAGCCGGTCCGGGGTGAAGGTAAATGTGGTAAGGGGGAAACATAGTTCACGAGACAGCAAAGCGTCTGTATTAGTTGTTTTATGAATTTTCGATTAGTTATGCTTCGACTAAACAATATATTCTTTTAATTGGAAACTTGACGGAGAATTCTTACCTAGGTAGTTATCAGAATTCATTTTGTTGGGGTTTGTGGTTTATATATGACTTTCTGACAATAACATATAACATAATAGTTGGTGTGGGTATAACAGGATTAATGTAACTAGAAAGAATCGGCTCTGAGGTCGTGATGCGTTTTGAAAATGGGAGACTGAATCCCCGAGCTGAAACCTTAGGTAACTACAAGTAAATTCTATCTTCAAAGTTAAAATGGGTCCCGGGCCATGGGCTTGGGTATACGGACCCCACGGGGGAGGAGGCCTTGGATTATTGCATTATGTTGTGACATGTGGTGACACATGGAGGTGAACACATGCTTCTAATAAGCGCATAATAAATAATTATTCTAATACCTAGGTACTGTGGTGGGTTACGTAAGCCTATGGGCTATGAGAGTAATTTCTGGGTATCAGGCCCACATTTAGATTCTTAGAAATACAACATCAATTTACCCCCCAACAGTACCTTAGGTAACTATTCCATACAGAGTTTCTCCTTAGGTGTCCGTCAGGCTCGAGAATTAATGGCCGGGTCTTGGCATTTCACTTTAAAATATTTGACACTTACAACAAGCGCGAAATAAAATCGCAAAAAATAAGCAAAATCGATAATAATATACAGAATCTACTAAAGAGTATTATAATATGTGTCTTGGTCATTTTACTATTTCTTGTTGTTTGGATAATCTTCAATTATCTTTGAGAATCAGTAAACTGAGCATGCCAAGACCCGGCCATTAATTTTCGAGCCTGCCGGGGTGTCTGACCAATTAAATCTGTTCAGACCTTGAAAAGTGATATCGCCACAATCAGCCACAAATCCAGGCAACGCAGCCTCCATGTCACTACATGTTCACCTGGTAGGTATGTAGTTTACATAAGATCTTTTGGATCCACTATGATTTAACTCTACCTAAGCTTTCAATTCATCGCGACAATTCCATCAACATTACAACTAAACCCTTTTTAAATCACCCGTTCTCCGAACATGCCACCCCAAATAAAACAAGATCTGAACCGCTCAGGTTGGGAGTCAACTGACTTCCCATCCGTATGCGAGAAATGCCTACCACCGAATCCCTACGTTAAGATGTTGAAAGAAGACTACGGCGCCGAATGCAAGATCTGTACGCGACCTTACACTATTTTTTCCTGGGCTGCCGACCGATCTCACGGCCGAAAGAAGCGCACCAACGTTTGTCTCACTTGCGCTCGCATGAAAAATTGTTGTCAATGCTGCATGCTCGATCTACAGTTTGGCCTACCCATCCAACTTCGTGACGCCGCTCTTAAAATGGTTGCGCCTGGGCCCCAAAGCGAAGTCAATCGCGAGTATTTCGCCCAGAATAACGAGAAAGCCCTCGAAGAAGGAAGAGGCACTGAGGAATACGAAAAGACGGACGAGAAGGCACGTGAGTTATTACGACGACTAGCAAATAGCAAACCGTATTTCAGAAAAGGACGGACGATCGAGGACGGAAGCGCAACCGATTCGAAACCTGTCGGTAGCTCAAGGGGAGGTAGCCCAGCCGTAGGGGCTGGCGTAGGTGGTCCAGGTCCCATACGCACTCGCGACTCTAGAGCAGCGGTTGCCGCGGGTGCAGGTGCAGGCCCCAGACCTGGGAGAGGGGGTAGACCATTCCCAAGTGCATCACAATTGCCACCTGGTCCTAAGGATTGGATGCCACCCTCTGATAAATCTATTATGAGCTTATTTGTTACCGGCGTTGAAGACGACCTACCCGAGTACAAAATCCGAGATTTCTTCAAGGAGCATGGCAAGATCAAATCTTTGATCTGTAGTCATATGTCGCACTGCGCATTTATCAACTACGAGACGCGAGAGGCCGCTGAGAAGGCAGCCGAAGCTTGTCAGGGCCGCGCGGTGATTGCTGGTTGCCCCCTGCGAGTGCGATGGAGCATACCTAAAGCTATCGGAACGATGAATAAGGAGGAAAGGGCTGCTATGGCTCGCGATGGACGGTCCGCGTTTCCAGATCAACGACGTGGAAATGGCGGTCCTAAGGCGATCGGCGCACCGCCTTCTCAGGGGGGAGCAAGTCAGGCCGGAGCAGCACAAGATGCGGATAACATGTCCATGGTGGCACCACCGCCGGGGGCAGCGGATGTCAACTATGCTAGCTTGGCAGGAGATTAAAGTAGATGGGATTAACTGATTGCATGGGCGGCGTTTAAGCATTGCGTTTACAATAGGGTTTAAGTAAGATTATCTATCATACGAATGCGCGGCTACTTGACTATGGCTATGATATTTGTTGGTACACTACGGGTATCATGGTATAATACAAGACTTCAGGGACTTAAAACTTCATTCTCTGTTACCTATCGGCGCACGTCTTTCCGTCAATTTTGGCTGTCTTGCCATTCGGGAACTTGACTGTATCATTGTCGCCCCGTTCCGTATCTTCGTGTATTCGTAGTTCTAGATCTTTTTGTCAGGGTTATATCTTATCATAAAAAAAAGACAAGATAGTTACGGGATTAAAAACATACTATATCTATCGCCATCTTTTCTCCCTTGCACTACGTTCTGCCGTAATATGGCGGCAACTTCTTCAGCATGCTTTATGGCACCGGGTAACTCAGGATCTGTCGGCTCTAAGGAAGCATTGACGCGGAAGCTTTCACGAATTGAGGCTCGTGCTGCAGTTAAGACTCGTTCATCACCTGAGATATCAAATTAATACCTATGTAGGGAAATATAATAGGTAACCGAGGTTGAACCACGCAGTTCCTACCTTGAAAAGCTACCCTAGCTGCTCGGAGCAGACCCCTATAGGCTTGTAAGGCCATCCTCATGCGAAATAATGCTATACTTGGGAGATGTGCGTCTAATACAAGCTTCTGGATGTCATGAAATTGGAAGAAAATAGAAAAAGAGAGGATGTGGCTTAATAACAATTGAAAAAATGTGGCTAAGAACCGACGAATTTTACATGCACCTACTAATAATGTACCTATTTACTTAAGGTACTAAGGTACTGGGTACATGTATCTCTCAAAACTTACAGGGATTTATATCAGTTGGTTACATAATTCAGTATTAATGTAAGGCACCCCTGCAATGATTATCCAGATAGGTACCCACCTTGTGGGACCAAGTAAAAGTTTCTAGGTTAGATAAGAAAAAAAAAAAAAAAAAAAAAAAAAAAAAAAAAAAAAAGAAAAAAGATAATTCTTTTTTAACCCCACGAAAAGAGGTACTTACTCTTTTTCGTCCCTTCAATTTTATCGGACGTGTACAGCAACAAACGACAATGGCTACGTCAACTATAGTAGCACGACCTCTCCCCGTCCTGCCGGAAGGTTGGTCTGCAGAGAAAGACTTTAAACCAATCGGTTCCATCACTGCGTCGACTCAACGCACCATCGAACCCGTCGGCCCTCATTTTCTTGCCCACGCTCGCCGCGCCCGTCATAAGCGTACCTTCTCCGAAGATGATCGAATTCAAGCCCAAGAGAGCGCCAAGAAAATCGAGAAGGATGATGAGAGCGATGTTAGCGAGCCTGAGGATCCTTTAATGCTCCAGCGGGAAGCCAAGGACTGGAAGGTAGGCATTATATTTTAGACTATATTCTCCAAATGAATCCCATCATGATAGTCTACTAATATCTCTCATATAGTCGCAAGATCACTACCAAGTTCTTGGTTTGTCCAAGTACCGGTGGAAGGCAACAGAAGAGCAGATCAAGCGTGCTCACCGCAAGAAGGTCTTAAAGCACCACCCTGATAAGAAGGCTGCTCAAGGTAGCACAGAGGACGACAACTTCTTCAAGTGCATCCAGAAAGCCACCGAGGTCTTACTTGATCCTGTCAAGCGTCGACAATTCGACTCTGTTGACGAAAAGGCTGATGTCGACCCGCCGACCAAGAAGGAATTGGCCAAGGGCAACTACTACAAGCTCTGGGGTCGTGTCTTCAAGTCTGAGGCGCGTTTCTCTAAGCAGCAACCCGTGCCGACCTTTGGTGATGAAAATTCGACTAAGGAGGAAGTAGAAAACTTCTATAACTTTTGGTATAACTTCGACTCGTGGCGCTCATTTGAATATCTGGACGAGGATGTTCCGGACGACAACGAAAACCGCGATCAGAAGCGTCATATGGAACGCAAGAACGCCAACGCCCGCAAGAAGAAGAAGGCCGAGGACAACGCACGTCTGCGCAAGCTTCTTGATGAGTGTTCTGCTGGCGATGAACGTATTAAGAAGTTCCGCCAGGAGGCTAACGCCGCCAAGAACAAGAAGCGCCTTGACAAGGAAGCCGCCGAGAAGAAAGCGAAAGAAGATGCCCGCCTGAAGAAGGAAGCGGAAGAAAAGGCTGCCAAGGAGGCCGAGGAGAAGGCCAAGGCCGAGCGTGAAGCCAACAAAAAGGCGAAAGAGGCCGCTAAGAATGCCGTGAAGAAGAACAAGCGTGTGCTCCGCGGTTCCGTCAAGGATGCTAACTACTTTGCTGGCGCTGGTGACGCTAGTCCCGCCCAGATAGATGCTGTGCTGAACGACGTCGAGCTCGTGCAGGGCAAGATAGACCCCGATGAGATTGCGGCGCTAGCCGGAAAGCTGAACGGCCTCAAAGTCGCGGACGAGATCAAGGGCGTGTGGAGCGAGGAGGTCAAGAGACTCGTCGCTGCTGGCAAGCTGAAGGATGGCGACGCTAAGTCTTTAGTGTAAATAGACCCGTAGCTTGCTCACAGGATATAATAGCTTTATATCTTCCAGGTGTATCTTTATACCTCGTGCTATCTTTCAGTGGGCTGGAGAAAAAAGACACCCGAGGCAGTTTGCCACGCTATATAAGATCAGAAGCCTTATGTGAAGCAGGTGGAATACTATTATAGATGCAATCCCACACGCGCATAATTTTCTACAATTCTACATGCCTGAGCTAACGTAATGTAGAATGTGAGGATGTCAAACGTCCAGTCAAGACCAAGTCTCAATTTTAGATCAATTATGTAAAATCACAATATAACCGTCCACGTCCAGCTATCATCTCCTTTCAACAGAACATAATACATTGGCATACCCTCCCCTTTTTTGGTCTTTCATCGTCAGGATAGGTTTCCCTTCTGAACTAAGTCAATTGTCCTGTCTGTATATTCGCAAAATTAGAAAACAGATTGTATTTAAATAATTGGCATGGAATTCTCACTCTTATTGAATGGATTATTAGGTTCTTGATGGTTGAAAAACAAGCATACGTACATTACGTGGTACGTACCGCTCAAAGAAAGAAATATCTATATATCTTTTCTATATATGGACGTGTTTTTAACGTCCATCTTTAGTAAATAATTTTTTCTTTTAAACATCAATAAAAACATTAATTTTAATTCATTATTTTATTATTATTTATTTTAATTATTATTTTATTTAATTTTAATTACGTACATATTTATTAATATTAATTAATATTATTAAATATTTAATAATATAAATTAATAAAATTAAAAAAATTATTATTATTATAATTTAAAAATTTTATTATAATAATATATGTAATATTAATAATTTTATTTTTTATTTATAATAAATTATTATTTTATATTATTTATTAATTTTTTTAAATTTATATTTTTATATTATAATTTAATTAATTTATTTAATATATTTTTATTTTTTTT